>OZJO01004009.1:0-11493 GCA_900406225.1 Acrobeloides nanus | reverse complement strand
TGAATCCGATGGATTATTCCGTGTGGGCTATATTGGAATCGAAGGCAAATGCAAAAGCCCATAAAAATTTGGAATCCTTGAAAAAGACACTTCAAAAAGCATGGAAAGAACTCAACAATGAAACTTTATGTGCCATCGTAGATGACTTCCCAAAGAAACTTCAAGCCTGCAAGGATGCATACGGAGGCTATTTTGAATAAGATGTTAAAAATTTAGTTGTTTTTGTGCTATACTTTCTTAACATACACGTTTTTGTTTGTCTTCGTTATGTTTTACGGGTTATTTTGAATCAAATAAACGAGGTCCGCACTTTTGGCGCACCCTATAGACTATAAATTTATTAACCAAAATTGAGACTCTTAAATTTAACAAAAGACAAATTTTCGCCAAAAATATATTGACCAAATAAAACATCATAGCGCTCGTCGTTTCCCAATAATCTCATGAGTTATTGTTTCCAGTCCTAACAGCGATTATTGTTTCCAGTCCTAACAGCAAATACAACACTAGTAGTCGTATTTTTTCCTTTTAAATATCGACGAACCATCTTGAAGAAACTTTTTCTTAGCGAACTATTCAAAAGCAAATATACAATAGGAGTATCACCTTAAAACAGGTTCCGCGATAGAATCGAGCTTTGAGACGAAGGGCATGTCACAAAAAATTTTTCATCGCTGAACGAAAATTTAAGTGGATATTCTGATAGAACTCACCGAGTTATGCAACTTTAGTTTTGGGCTCCCGATCCGGCGACCTTTCCCCTTGGCGCTATGCCCCTTAGAAGTTGGTGGAAAAGGCCAATTTTTGACCAAACTTGGACCGGCTCTAAGTCATTAAGTCTTTTAGCTTTTGACAAACGGTCTTTTGCATTTTGTAGCTGGAGATTGGGGCTCCATTTTATGCCAAGACCACCTTGGCCCCAGACACTCACATAATTTTATACTTGGCCAAATATCCAAAAATACCCCAAAAATTGACCCCCTCTCGCCGAGTCAAAGTACCCTTAAACTGTCAGCGTTTAACTCGAAACTTTCCATAAAGATAGCTCTATATATGGGGAACGTTTATGCAAAAAATCAAAAAAATTGAGTGACCTAAACAAGTAGGGCACCGGTTTGAAGCACGGATATCCGGCCCTACTCGAAATCTAGGATATCCGAGAAAAAGGTGCCATCTTTTTTAGGAAGAAAAGATTTTGGCAAACGATCTTTTGCATTTTGTAGCTGGGGATTCGGGCTTCATTTTATGCCAAAACCACCTTGACCCCAGATTTTTAGATAACTTTATACTTAGCCAAATATCCAAAAATACTAAAAATTGACCTCCTCTCGCGGAATCAAAGTACCCCAAGTACCCTTAAACTGTCAGCGCTTAACTCGAAACTTTCCATAAAGATAGCTCTATATATGGGAAACGTTTATGCAAAAAATCAAAAAAATTGAGACCTAAACAAGTAGGGCATCGGTTTGAAGCTCGGATATCCGGCCCTACTCGAAATCTAGGATATCCGAGAACAAAATGCCATCACTTTTTAGTAAGAAAAGATTTTGGCAAACGGTCTTTTGAATTTTGTAGTTGGGGATTGGAGCTTCATTTTATGCTAAGACCACCCTGACCCCAGGCATTCACATAATTTTTTACTTGGCCAAATATCTAAAAATACCCCAAAAATTGATGACCCCTCGCGGAGTCAAATTACTCAAAGTATCCTTAAAGGGGGGGGGTCCAACTTAGGGCCGGGTAGAAAATTTTTTTAACAAGTGACCCTCTAGGGGTAATTTTATGCGAGAAATCGATTGCACGCATTCCCAAACCTTGAAAACGCTTCCTTGACCCTGATTCAGGGAAGGAATCGGTATATTGAAGCGAAAATCAAACATTTTCGGATTTTTATGAGAAAACCGTCGATTCCTAGGTTTTTCTAGGCGGGGAATCGATTGCNATATTTTATATTACGATTACAATCATGACTATAACAATTACTAAAAAAATTTCTCAATATATAGAGAGATTGTTTAAAATTAAAATGACTACTATAATCTAAATTTAAAAAAAACATAGTTGCGTAACTTAATTTAAATAGTTAGATAGGCAAATTTTTGATAAAGAATTTTTAAAACTAAATTGACTGGGATTTATAATAAGCTCAGGAGGAAGTTTTGAATAAATACGAGATATTCTTACAAAAAACGAGTTGAATCTAGCATAAGATTTACATGCCGTAGTATTGATTTTAACCCTATTTCTTTGGAGAGATGTTATTGGTTTATGCCTAGAGTTTATCCGAATTTTATTGTGTATAATTTTATGGTATAAGATTAAGTCAGAAATCAGCCGCCTTTCTTGCAGAGTTTTTAGGTTGAGTTTTTTCAAAATTTCTGAATACGAAAATTTGTTCCCTCTAAAACATCGATGGTGGATTAATTTAGTTGCGGCTATTTGAATTTTTTCAAGTTTTTTGACATCCTTTTTTTAGGGAGTATATCCATCATATATTTCTTCAAAATGCTTGTTTAAGCTGAAAATGTTCAGAAAATTACGATTTTTGGCAAATTTGATGAAAACGAACAAATTTTTGGTCTATTTTGATTTAAAAAATGGCTTTTTTGGCGAAAAATCGTAATGAGTGGCCATTAGGATTTGTTTAATTTCAAAAATTTTGGGCAAAAACACAAGGGGACCACGCACGTTTCGCGCGGGGTTTCCCGATTTTTTGATATGTCACTTTTTAAGTTTTTCTCGGGAGCCCTTAAAGTTTTTCAGCTAATTTTAATAGGAATCGTTAGAGTATGCAGCTGTGCATAATCAATTAGATTTTCAGAGATATAGACTCACTCCCCGATTTTATAGCGATTTTTATATTAGAGCCAGTTCAAGAACCAATGGATGTTGTAACGGTTCGGGATCGTTTTCTTTTTTATAATGTTCTGGTCTTCCAGGATTTCCAAGGCGGAACGTCAATCAAGGATGGAATGGAACGTTGATTGGAACAATCTCGACCATGAAACGTCACTTTTGTTACTGACAGGCACATGTTACCGGATTAATTGGTGTAGATGATATTTTACTTCAAAATATACCATTGTCACACAAAACCTTTTAAGTGATAATAGTAATATCCTTTAAATTTTTTTGATATTAGATGAACCTGAACTGTTTCGTTGAACTTATTTAGTGTAATGAATTGGCCAAATTGCTCCGAGAAGTGCATTTATTATTGTTTTTCAGTCATAAGATTCAATTACAGGTCTCAAGGTAGACAGTTTTCTAGTCATTATTTATTGTCGATTAAATTCTTGATCGCAAGAGTCGAGCCTTTCATTTTTAGAAAAGATTTAAAAAAATGAAGTTCACCATATTTTTATTGTTAACTATTCTTTTTAATGTTATATTGCTAAGCTATGTTGATGCGAATGCTCCAACAATTGGAAAATTAAGCGACCCAGTGAGACCGTATGTTTTTTGTTGTTGAAAAAAGATTTAAAAAATCATTTTTTGTAGTGCACGTATAAGACGCTATGGTGGTGGAGGCGGTGGAAATGGCGGATGGGGTGGAAATGGATGGGGTGGAAATGGCGGATGGGGTAATTGGGCCAATATGTTCGGTGGTTGGGGAGGCAATCAAGGATGGGGCGGTGGCCAACAACGACAACAAGGTTGGTACAATGGTCGTCCTTGTCGTTTTGCTGATTGTTCAACTGAAGAAAAACAAGGATAAGATAGGTAAAGTGGGAGCACGGCGTTTTTTTGAAAATTTTTGGAAAGTTTGATGACCTCCATGGCTCAGTGGCTAGAGCGTTCTAGGTTGAATCCAACAGTCGATGGTTCGATCCCCGGATCCAAAATCGACTTTTTGGAATTTTTTTAATTTTTGCTAATTTTTTATATATAGGGATCTTTCTAGGCACTGAGTTCAAAAATGATGTTAATTTTTTGCAAAAAATTTTCCTGACTCTTAAAAATGGAAAGATCAAAAATGCATCAAGCTTCTATTTTCCATTTTTAAGGATCAAGTAAATTTTTCGCAAAAAATTAAGCATTTTTGAATTCAGTGCCTATAAAAACTCATACGTACCAAAAATTAGAAAAATTTCAAAAAGTCGATTTTGGAGCCGAGAATTGAACCGGCGACGGTTGGATTCAACTTCGGACGCTCTAGCTATTGAGCCACGGAAGAACTTTAAAAAATTTCTAAAACAAAAAGCGCCATAGAACAATTTGACATAATATATGAATTTTTAGGAAAAAAGAAAACAATTGACGAGTATACGTACAAATATAATAGATTTAACAAAATTTTCATTGTATACCTCTGTATATGATTAAAATGATAAAAATAAAGTTTTTTTAGTGAAATCTATAGTTTTTTTCAACTATATCTAAAAAAAGTCACCATGGCAAAGTGGTAAGTCTCTCGCGCTTCAGTTTGAAGGCTCAATTTATATAGGCTAAATTAAGTTGAAATTGGTCATTTTTACCTTCTGACGCCGAAAAGGTAGGCTATAGAGCCATGGAGTAATTTTTTCAGTGGACATCATTATAGAAAAAGTTGTAGAGCATGCAATTCTTGACCGAAAAGTGTCAAATATGAAAAGATTTGACCGTAGAAAACTAAAGTTATGGGCCAAACAATGTTGAAAATCTTGGTCAACTCGAAAACTACGATATCCACCTTGTTTGGGCCATAACTATTTTTCTTTACGGTCAAATCTTTTCATCTTGGGCAATTTTCAATGCAGATTTCATACTCTACAACTTTTAAGAATTTGACTTCCCGTGAAAAAATACTACAGGGCTCTACAGTTCGATTTTGACCAATTTTCCACTGAAAAAATTACCATGGCTCTATAACCCACCTTTTTCGACGTTAGGAGGTAAAAATGACCGATTTCAACGCAATTTAGCCCATAAATTGAGTTTTTTACGATCAAAATTTGATAATCTTGGGCACTTTTCAACGCAGAATTTCGTGCTCTACAACTTTTGCGAATGTCACTTTTCAAAAAACTTTGCATCCCCTGAATCAGGGTCAGACATGCATTTTCATGCCTCTGCAATGCGCTCAATCAATTCCCCGACTAGAAAGGCCCTAGTATGGTTGAAAATTTTATCAAAAATAGACTTCTATAACCAAAAATTGACATTTTAAAATTAATTTGCAACATTGAAAATCCCTATTTTTTGAAAAGTCTGTATATTGACACGAAAACATGAGTTACGTTCAAAAAGATTGATTGGATAGTATTCAACATACATTCTTGCCTAATACTGAAAAAAATTATGACGAAAACGGATTTTTGGATCGAGATTTAGTAAAGCAGGAAAAGTTGAATTTTCTCCAAATTTCCCTCACCGTTAACATCAACTAGTTCCGTCTGTTTATGGTTATATTGATCAGGTAAAGTACTTTGGTTAAACACAAGCCTTGTGCTTAATCCTTACACGTACTTAATCAAAGAATATAGATCGAAGAACAATAAAAATTAATTTGCGCCACAAAAATTCACCTGCGTTTTACAAGGATTATTGAGGTTAAAGTTACTTTTGTAAACGAATTATTTATGCATAAATCACAAGTTGTTGGCTTTATTTTTAATTTTACTTTACTTGAAAATTCGTACATCATACATAGGTGCAAATTTTAGCGTGTAATCAGACTATCTAAACTCTCTTACTAATTTTTCATAAAACCAAAAACTTGTTGCCTCCAAAATGGCCCTAATTTATGCCCTAAAACTACCAATACCCCTTTGCGGTATATTTCTATATATACTACTAATATACTTAATCCTTAAGTATCGAAAAAAATATTCACAATCCTTTTATACGCTAGTCCTTTTTGTTAGTATAAATGACTTATATTGCCTATGCCGGTTTACCTATGAAGGCATTTGTAGCTTATTTGACTATTGCTCAGATGGTACTGTATCTTTTATTTCGATACTTTTGGCTGCTTTTTCTTATTATATGTGCATGTTTTTAAACTTAATCATTGCTTGGAATCGATTTTCTGCTGTTTATCTTTTTTTGTACTACGAAAAGAAGATTTTCACAACCAAGATGATTATAGTATATTATGTTAGTGCTCTTTTGATTAGTGGATGTATAGATTATTTGATGTTTTTTGTAGGTTAAAGAAATTTGTTAAAAGAATAACAATTTTAGGATACGATCGAAAGCCATAAGGTGATGTTAGAAGTGCTAAATTTAAGCATAAATTATGCTATCCATTTATTAATTGTTGTTTTGTAAGAATTTTTTCCCTAATACTTATCTAATCATACAGTCTAAATCAAAATCGAACTTATTAAACAATATGAAAAGTTTTTGGACATATATCCAAATGAAATAAAAAGGCTTAGGCTTAAGCTTAGGCTAAGCTTAGGCTAAGCTTAGGCTTAAGCTTAGGCTTAAGCTTAGGATTAGGCTAAAGCTTAAGCTTATTTAAGCTTTGATTTGAGCTGCTGTATGGTCTTGAGCTTATGCTTTGCTTAGGCTTAACCGTAGTCTTAAGACAGAGACTTGACCAGAGAATAAGGTCGACTAAGATCATGTCAGGTCAAAGCAATGCACTCAAAATTATAAATTTTTAGATACATCGCATCTTTTATAAGATACTACCAAATTGAGAAAGATTCTCAAATAACTCAGCCACAGAAAACCAACCGACGCTTTTTGTATCAAGCCATGATACTTGCAATCCCCTGTATTGTTTATATAAACTGTCATCAATTTGGTATTTTACCATTCCTTGAAGAATTTTCTAAAGAGTGGTGCATGGCCTTGAATCCATTTGTTTATCTATGGTTTAATACGGATTTACGAGAGGATTTGTTGCTATTGATCAAATGGAAGAAATTAAACAACATAATTTTTGTAAAACCTTCTGCTACTATTTGAAAATGTTTTTTAAATATAAAATTACAGAGTGATATAAATTTTAGCAAAATTGGCCTGATTTTTCCAAAAAATGAAAATTGAAACGATTGATATATTATTAAAAATAATTGGAAAAATGTGCAAAACGCAAAAATCCGGGTTTAAAAAAATCGTTTTATTATATTAAAAGTACCGGAAGACCGAACGCTACCTCACACGGAGAGGATAAGAAGTGANAAATGGAAACGATTGATATATTATTAAAAATAATTGGAAAAATGTGCAAAACGCAAAAATCCGAGTTTAAAAAAATCGTTTTATTATATTAAAAGTACCGGAAGACCGAACGCTACCTCACACGGAGAGGATAAGAAGTGATGTTGGTGAAGACTGCTGAGCGCTTCTCGCTTCTCCGAGCGTTCCCTTTCTCTCAGCGCTTCTCCCCTCCAAGTATTTCCTTTCTCCGAGCGTTTGTAGTGACGTGTAAATATTCGAATTTTACAGGATCAGTAAGTACTGATCATATTTCACATGCTATCAGATCAGTAATAACCGATCTCATTAAAATTGGCCGATCCGACCCAAAGTGAAAATTTGTTTGTCTTTTCAATGATTTTGGTGTCAATTTTCTCTCATCGTTTCCAACAACTTTTGCAATGGCACTGAGGGCTTAAATCTATCGTTTCCGAGATCGTCTGGACACATATTATACCTTTTTAGTAGGATAAACTAATTTATATATAGTATTTAAAAAAATCTAGACTAGCATGAGATTTCAACAGATTTAGATAGATTATATGATCACACTAAAAAACTATTAATACATAAGTGACTATTAAATAGAAGTACAGGAAAGAGGCTACACTAGTTCCAACTAGCCATTCCCCATTTTCGGCCCTAGGGCTCAGGAATAGGGGGATTCACTGGAAACATGAGCCCCTCCCCTGCATCCCACAAAATCAGAAAAAAGTCGACCCTGTAGAACAAAAATTGAGAGCTTCTTTCCCTCCAAAATTGGAGGGGAAGCTACAATCTTGAGCATTATTTTTGTAACAGACGGAGTTTAAATCAATAGAAGGCATAAAGGAGGTACATTAGATCACATTTAATAAGCTATAAATTTGTATGATTATAAAAAAGAAACAACCAAAAAATGAAAATATCTATATGAGGCATTTCTCCTACAAGATAAAAAATCACCATCCATGGTGAAGTGGCAAATGCGTTGGGAAGGGGGCATGAGCAGATGGGGTTCATATGTCAAAATTTTTTCGGGGGGGGGGGTAAGGGCAACTTCAAAAATTTTGAGATCCCCTTCCCCGAGTTGGCGATCAAGAAAGGTCGAAAAATTTTTACAGCCATTGTTTATAAAAGGTCACCTAGATTTTTGTGAGGAGTAAAAGGGAAAACTTGAATCTTGTCGAGTAAGGGGTGACCCCTAGCCCAGGTATGGAGGGAGAAAGGGATCCAGAATTGGACCCCTCCCCCCTGCCCAGGGAGTCCAGTTCTGGATCCTCTGCCCACTGGGAGGTCTAGAAATGGATCCTTTGAGGGGGAAGTCCAATATTAAAAGAAATTAAAAAGGTAATATCAAATAATATACAGTTGTATTAATCCTTATACAGTTGTATTAATAACAAAAAATTCTTTAGGCCTTGTTTCAATTTTGCGAACCATTTTTTCTTCTATTTTCTCTGTAAATTTGTCATGATTCACAATTGTCGTCTTCTTTTGTGACAAAATAGTTTCTTGCCGCTGCAGTATTGCTTGTCTAGCCAAATATCTCTCTCTTTTTAATTGAACATCAATTTTAGTCGGTATATCTTTTATACAATAGACGAAAATTGCTTTTATGGCCACAACTATTAGCTAAAAATGAGTTAGGTTTAAAGGGCGATATAAAAAAGATTCTCGTGATTTTTGAACCTGAAATTTTTCCTTTTTCTAAAAACGACCCCTATAGGGGTAATTTTATACGGCAATCGATTGCGCGCATTCCCGAAATCTGAAAATGCTTCCGGGCCAGTCCTTACCTCAGACAGTAGCTGCGCGCTGCACGCAGCTACTGCGTGGCTCAATCAGCTGCTGCGTGGATCAAACAGCAGCTGTGCCGCAGCGTGCTGCACGGACCAAACAGCTGCTGCGCGCTAAGGCGCAGCTGCTGTTTGGTCCACGCAGCAGCTGATTGGGCTACGCAGCAGCTGTTTAGTCACGCAGCAGCTGCTGTCTGAGACAAGGACTGGCCCTCCCTAATACTGGTTCAAGGAAAATATTAAGTTATTGAAGCGAAAATGGTCATTTTTCACGGATTCAAAAATCACAAAAGTGCAATTTTTGGGCAACCCTGTATAAAAAAATAAGAAAGTTACCAAAAAGACGAGAACGAAAATGACACGAATTGTTAAGATCACCCAAAAGTCATAAGTCACAGTAAGGTCGTTATCACAACTTGAGAATGAAATACCCGTGATATTTGTGAGGCTACATGGTGGCAAACGAAAAGCACGATACCTAAAAAATTATATACCGTAAAACTTCTAATAGAACCCCAATTTTATAACAACTTCTTACCTACAAATTTCCACGCCATGAAGATGTTCGTCTCTAATAAAATGCATATGTCTAGCATCATAATAAGATAACGAAAAATCCATATAGCCTTTCAAACTACCTGTCTTAAACCAATAGTAATTTTTGGGTATGAAGTCACTTGTAAAGGCTATTAGGCAGGCCTAAAGTTTATAGTTTAAAAAATTGGGGCTTAAAACAAATCGCACTAGAATGCTGAAAAGGTGCAGGAAAGGGTTAAAATTAGACAAGAAGTCGCCGATCGACTCATCTCGCCGAGCGCTTCAAAACAAGTACCATATCATGGGTTTTGGGGGCTTGATCATGGCCCATTGGCTAAAGTGCTCGGCCTTCACTCATAGGGCGCGGGTTCTATTCTGCGCCCAAAAGTCATTTTTATTTTGTTGTCAAAATTCATAAAAGATTTTGCATATCCACATTTTTATGAGAAGAACTCGATGGCGATTTATTTTTCCATGAAAACTTTTGGAAAAATTGAAAAATCGAGATTTTAAAAAAATGTGAATATGCAAAAATTTCTATGAATTTTGATAAATAATTAAAAAATGACTTTTGGGCGCAGAATCGAACCCGCGTCTTATGAGTGAAGGCTGAGCATATTATCCAATCGGATGGATCAACATCCAAAACTCCATGATATGGTATCATTTTGAAGCGCTCGGCGAGCTGAGCTGATTGGCTATTTTAAACAAAATTTTGATCCTTGTTTGCACCTTTTCGACATTTTGGTGCGCCATGTGGTTTCTGCAAAATCTTTTAAAATAGATCATTAGTAAAAACCAGGGGTAATGTTTTTATATGTTAAAGATATCTTACATTACACAACACCGCCAAAAAAGACATAATTTCCAAAATCGTCATCCAAATCCCAATATCTTTTACTTGCGCGGGCATCGGTCTTTGCACAGTGACCAATAATTTATAAGCATCTAATCTCATTTCAAAGATATTATTTATCAAAGCGAAAAGTGGAGCTAATGGGAAAACTGCGGCAAATAGAGTTATAAAGCCAAATTGCATGGCCATTTCCAAGTATTCATCACATAAGAATTGATCATAGGCAGGATTTAGCGCATAGTCTTTTTCATATTGACCAAGTTGTTGATTGGAGCAGATGACTTCTCGCCGGACTCGTTTTAAACCTTTTTGGTGTGGATTAGGGAGTTTTAGTTGCCACCGTCGGACGAACCAATAAACGATGCTAAAAAAAGTTGATGATACTAACAAATTTCCCGCTAATCTGGCGAAAAATCGATTTTACATTTCTTAAATGTCCCTTGTGAGTCGAATGGCATGGTGTCTCAGGGTTTCACCGACTTTTAGTTTGACCGACCAAGTCTTTTCACCGACTTGCATTTCACCGACTAGTATTTCACCGGCTTTTTTTCACCGACCTTCATTTCACCGACCACTCTTTTTACCGATTAGTAATTTGACCAATCATCATGGGACTTAGGCCATAGGGTTAGGCTCAGGACTTAAGGCTTAAGCCTTAGACTCAGGCCTAGGCTTATCCGTAGGCCTTAGGCATAGGATTGGGCATTAGACTTAATGCTTAGACCTTAGGCTTAAGGCTCAGGCCTAGGTTTAAGCATTAGACTTAATGCTTAGGCTTAAGGCCTTAGGCTTAGGCCTAGGCGTAAGCATTAAGAAGAAGACTTAGGTCTTAGGCTAAAGGTCTAAGCCTAGAGCAAAAGTCTAGGCCATAGGCTAAGGCCTTAGGAAATCTTAAACTTTTCTAATTAAATAGAAATTAATGGTCGATGAAAAAAAGTCGGTGAAATACAAATCGGCGAAAAGACTTGGTCGGTGAAATGAAAAGTTGGCGAAATCCTGTGGAACTGAATGGCATGACTCGTTTTTAAAATTTACTTCAAGTTTAGCCAAAAAATCTCCGTGATACAGGATCTTCATCCTTTTTTGTATAAGATCAACTTATGCCATGAATTAAATCCTTACTTATAACCTATCTCCACAAAAGCATTGATAAACTGTTGGCCTGCCATTATAACAAAAAGTTGGATA
>OZJO01004006.1:3967-16607 GCA_900406225.1 Acrobeloides nanus | reverse complement strand
TAATTAAGTGACAAATAATTAAATGACAAATAATTTAGTCACAAATAATTTTTGACAAATAATTAGGCTTAGGCCTAGGTCTAAGCCTAGGCCTAAGCCTAATCCTAGGCCTAAGCCTAGTCCTAAACCTAGGCCTAAGCTTAAGTCTAGGCCTAAACCTAGGCTATTCATAAAATTATTTGTCACTGAATTATTTGTCACTAAATTATTTGTCACTAAATTAATTGTCAACAAATTATTTGTCACTACATTATTTGTCTCTAAATTAATTGTCAACAAATTATTTGTCAAAAAATTATTTGTCATAAAATTTTTTTGTCACCGAATTATTTGTCACTATTTTTTTTGACATAAAATTATTTGTCACTTAATTATTTGTCACTAAATTATTTGTCATAAAATTATTTGTCGTAAAAAATTTGTCAAAAAATCATAGAACCACATTTGACAAGTGGACATTTGACAAGTACAAACTACAAAAAAAATCTGAAGGGTGAGGGTTCGATCCCGGAGGTCGAAATCAGAAATATCATAATTCAAGATTGAAATCTACAAAAAATCTGAAGAGCGAGGGTTCGATCCCGGAGGTTCAGATTTTTTTTTGTAGTTTGTACTTGTCAAATGTCACCAAAACAAAAAAGTCTTGTCAAATGTCCACTTGTCAAATGTCCGCTTGTCATTTGTCTGCTAGCCGAAAATCAAAATAAAAGTTGACTGAATTTCATTTAAAATCTCGATATTGAAAAAGCGGACTTTTTTCGTTGGCAAAGGTCCGTTGGCAAACGTCCTAGAGCCAGGGCACCTTGCGCTGCACGTTAGCTTCTTCGTTCTCTGCCAGCTTTTCCAGGAATCGGTTCATTCTGTCGTAATTGTACAAGGGGAGGGGGGCAAAAGTCCTGGCGTAAGGGGCAGTATATCCTCGCCTAAGGGGCAAAAAGTCCTCGCCAAGGGGGCAAAAGTCTTGACATTTTAAAAACGTGTTTTCTCGACAATTCTGGACGAGAAAACACCTTTTCAGCGTTGGCCAGGACTTTTTGCCTCTTAGGCGAGGATATACCGCCCCTTACACCAGGACTTTTGCCTCCCTCCTTGTACACCTAGAGCTTCTTCGGCGTCATTTATACTTCCGTCGCATCGCGATGCGACGGAAGTATAAATGGCGCCTTCTGGTTGTACTTGATCCACTGGATGCGGATGAATGTGTCGACACAGTATTGCTGGAACAGCTTTTCTCGGCTAAAGTCTAGAATACGGTATATACTCGAATCTTCACAAAATTGGTACCAATCGCTTTATTTTGGCGAGTAATGTGCAAAAAAGTTTTAAAAAAAAGTCGCTCGAACATTTTTGGGTCACTTTTAGGGGATCAAAAATGGCCTATTTTTTAAAGGATTTTCCTTTGGAAGAAGGTCTAACTTTGTTTATTTTTGAATAGTCCACTGTGGTGTAGTGGCGAAGCCGTCGGCCGTTGCCTATAATGGAGCCGGGTTCGACTCCCAGCTCCGGCAAAAAGTTTTTGCTCAAAAAAATTTTTTTTTTAAAGACGAAGATGATCTCAAATTTTCGGATGATTGATTTTTTCTTTCTTTTTGATTATAAAAATATTATATTTGCAGGCGCGTGTCCACTCCCCCTACACTTCTTTTACAAAAATTGTAGCTTGTTGTTTTAGCGTTTGCCTTTGTATGCCTACGAGTCTTTTTTGGTGCTTCGGCCCCGCGCAGCCCCCCAGGAGGGGGTGAGCGAGCGCGGGGGGACTAAGATCTCGCGGGCGGATTAAGGGCTCGCGGGGGGATTAAGGGCGCGGCGCCCTTAACCCCGCGAGCCCTTAACCCCGCGAGCCCTTAACCCCGCGAGCCCTTAACCCCGCGAGCCCTTAACCCCGCGAGCCCTTAACCCCGCGAGCCCTTAACCCCGCGAGCCCTTAACCCCGCGAGATCTTAACCTCGCGCTCGCGACTTTTTTTTAAAACTTTTTTGCACATTACTCGCCAAAATAAAGCGATTGGTACCAATTTTGTGAAGATTCGAGTATATACCGTATTCTAGATTTTTTCCACCTCTGGGTATACAAAATCAGCCGATTTTTGAATTGTTGAAAATTCAAATTTTTTACTACAAGGGTTAAAAAACGATTTTTCTTTAAAAATTTTTCCAAATCGACTGATTTTTGTATCCCGGGGTTTTTCATTATGGGGAACACGAATATGAAGGAATTTTTTCCATGGGAAAGTGGAGAAAATCGATCGTTGTGAAAAGTCCTAGAGCCCTATATATAGGGTTAAATTTTTCCCCTTCTCTACTGGATATGTCTTAGCGTGCCCCCAATTCGTTGACTTTAACAATCTCTTTTTCTCATTTTTTGTGTAATTTAATTTTTTAGCTCTTCGAGAAAAACGCTATATAAATTCTTCAAACATGGTCGAAAAAATGGAAGTAGATCAAGAGACTCCTAAAGAAAAGGGTGATGAAAAAGCTGATGAGAAAAAACCTGAAGATATTCAAGCGATTACTTATGAAAGTAATTTTTGTTGATAATTTGTTTTGATGCTTCGTAATCCAAATTACGGTTCCAAATTAAGATTACGACCTCCAAATTACGATCAAAACCGTAGTTTGGATTCTCCCAAAGTATAAAAAAACTTAAGGGTCTCCTCTTATATTTTTGCCCAAAATTTTTAAGAAAATCTTAATGGTTCCCCATTATGATTTTTCGCCAAACATGGCCAAAATTTCTCATTTTTTCACCAAAAATTATCCAATTTTTCCACAAAAAAATTTCCAACAATCTCCGTCTTATAAAACAAAAATCATAATTTTTTAAAATCATTTTCAGCTTAAACAAGCATTTTCCAGAAAAAATTTTGTTTGCGGCGCTGTTTTTTTCTTTTAAATATAAGAAATTATAACAATTTCTACCATTATGATTTTTGATTTAAAAAATGTCCCATTTTTTCAACAAAAAATGTTATTTTCTAATTTCAAATATTTTATTTTCCAATAAAAATTTTAAATTTAAAAAAATGTTTTTGCATAAATTTCTATGAAATTACGACCCCAATTATGTTACGATTACGACCCCCGAATTACGATTATGACGCATTTTTGTCCAAACTTCGATTTTTGCCAAAGATTCGATTTTGTGGATAAAAATTCGATTACGACGCATCACGAATAATTTAAAACAAGCTATTTTTAAGATCTCCGTGAGTGGTGTGCCCAGTTAGAACGTGGCGAATCTCATATTGTTGGCCGTGTGCTTCAAGCGTTGACGAAAACTCGCAAGGAGCTAACATCTGAAATTTTGGTGAAATTGGTGGATTCTTTCGTCGTGGACAAAACCCAAAAGGACTTGTTGACTTCTTGGCTTCCCGCACCACCAACTACCGAGAAGAGGGAAGAAAGCACGACAATGGATGTGGATTCAAAAACCAAGGGAGTTTCTGGTCGTTCGCCAGTACCAACACGTCGTAAGCCGGTGTCTAGCATTGCACAATACCCAGAAGTTGAACTGTACGTGCATTTGTTGGTTCTCTTGTACTTGGTGGATCAGAAACAACTCGAACAAGCCGAGGTTTGTGCGAAGAACTATATCTCCCGAATCGATGTCTTCGATAAGCGTTCATTGGATCCATTTTTGGCCAAGGCTTTCTTCTACTATGCATTGATTTCGGAACGTGTTGGAAATACCGCCGAACTGATTAGCTACTTGAACAGCCGTCTGCGTTTGTCAACGCTTCGAAACCAACACGACACCGAAGCCGTTCTTATCATCTCGATCTTACGTGCCTACATGATTTTGAGAAACTATAATGCTGCAGCTAAACTGGTCTCAAAAGTCACTTTTCCCGAATCGGCTCATAATAATGATTTGGCTCGTTTTCTCTACTACCAAGGTCGTATTAAGGCTCTTCAATTGGACTACCCTGGAGCTGCTCGTTTCTTTAATCAATCGCTTCGAAAAGCGCCCCAGGATGCCGCAATTGGGTTCAAGCAGAATGCACAGAAATGGATTGTAGTACTGAGTTTGTTTCAAGGAGAGATTCCAGAAAGATCACTGTTTCGCATGCCGATTTATAGGAAGACGCTTGCGCCTTATTTGGAATTGACTCATGGTGAGAAATTAAATGCTGTTACAGCCCGGCTTATGGTAGTATTACTCCAAGTGTATTACCCTTTCATGGCTAGATTTATATAAAGTGTCGGCTACGTGGCGAAGTCGCAAGTTGCGCAAATGTCATCTTGAACTATGATAGTTCGATCCCCGGGGTTCGAAATTTTGTAAAATAGCGAATCAAAAAAGTTGTTAAAGCAAACCCCCTTAAAATTACATGAAATTTTTTGCCTATTATTACTTTCGATATAGACTTCAAAGAGGCCTTATACAGATGATGCTATCTCTAGAGGTACCTCCATCTGTATAGAGTTCCTTTGAGGTTACAATCAAAAAATAATGATAGGCAAAAAAATTTTCATGTAATTTTTAAGGGGGTTGCTTTAGCAACTTTTTTGATTCGCTACTTTAGACTGCATTCAAGCACGTCAAAAAATGAAAAATTCTATTTTTCTTTCAAAAAATGAATTTTTGATAATAATTCATTTTGTGGCCAAAATTCGATTTTTTGGACAAAAATCGAATTTTTCTTATTTTTCATTTTTGACATGCTTGAGTGCAGCCTTACAAAATTTTGAACCCTCATTGTTCAAGATGGCTTATATTCAACTTGCCACGTAGCCGACACTTTAAATAAATCTAGCCATGGAAAGGGTAATAAATTGTGACACTTGCTTAAATATGCGAATTTTGGGGACAGCATATAATTTATTAGTAGTGTCAAATTTGACTATTGGTGACACATTTGACTCAACGAGCAAATTATATACTGTCCCCAAAATTCTCATATTTAAAAAGTGTCAAAATTCACGCTTTGAGTATCAGGGTCGTCACAGTTTCATTCGGATTATCGAAACAGCTGTCGTGACAGCTGTTACGACTCATCCACTTTTCATCTAAGTTAGAAACAAACTAACAGAAAAAAAACAAATTTTTTATCATCTTTTGGCATCATTTTTTACCACCATTTCCCTGTACATATAGCGGGTAAATTTAAAGAGGAACTTGTGATCTATCGGAGGTTACAACTAATGCTAAAATGGGACCTTTCTAGCTAAAATCTTAAATTTAGCCGTTCGCTTGGGTGATATTCGACTATTCAACTCGGTTTTGGAAAAGTACAACGACATTTTCAAGGCAGACGAAACGCAGACGCTAATTGTTCGCCTTCGCCAGAATGTGATTCGAACTGCCATCCGTCAGATTTCATTGGCCTACTCGAGAATTTATATTAGCGATATTGCCAAGAAGTTGCAAGTATGTTTAAAATTCGCATAAAATTTCGCAAATCAAAATTGGTTTCAAAAATAGGTTCAAACGAGCCCGAATCGATCAAAATGATGGCATACTTGTGGCTCTAGGATGATTCGAAACCGATTTTCAACATGTCAAACATGCCTGCCTAATGGGAGGGGGTGTCACCTTCTCTAACTTTGTCGTAACGGGTCAAAAATTAGGTACCTTCTTCGTATTTGAGATCCAAAACCAATTGGATCCTAAATATTCCATTGATTTCGTTAAAAAATTAACAAATTTTTGCAAAATTAACGAAGTTATTCAGCAAAAATTACAAAGTTGTTCAATTTCCTTAATTTTTTTATAACCATTTTCCTATGACTAACTTCGTATTTGAGGCAAAAATTCAATTTTTTGACGATCATCTCACTCTGGGTGCGTGAACACCTATGGTGTCAAATATGTGAATTTCGTTTTATATCTGTGCGATGAAAAGCCCTTTTTGAAGCATCCTAGAGTATGCCATCATTTTTGATGGTTCGAGTTTGTTTGAACCTATTTTAGAGACCAATTTTTGTTTTATGCGAATTTTAGCCCCATCAAATTTTTGAATTCATTCAATTTTTTTAACTTAAAAAGTTTTAGCTAGTAGAATCGGAAGCCGCTTATATGGTAACCAAAGCGATTAAAGAAGGCAACATTGTGGCCACTATCGCAATCGACCCGAAAGCTAAACAGCCATACATGCAATCGATTGAAACCGAAAACGTGTACAAGACCACTGAACCACAGTTCACGTTTGACAGCCGTATCAAAAACTGTCTCGACCTTTATAACCAAGCTATTAAAGCGCTTCGCTACCCTTCGGATAATCGAACCGGCGAAACCATTGAAGAGCAGCGAGAGCGGGAACTTATGGTAGGGAGATTGTGGATTTGTATGAATAAAAATTCGAATTTTCAGGAGCTCGAATTGGCTAAAGATTTGGAAGAAGACGACGACGATTTTTAGTATATAAGAAAATTCAGCAAATTTTTTCTTGTGTTATTTATTATATGCTTCATTTTTGATGTGTTTTGTGTTTAAATTGGACATAATAAAAAGTTATACTCTAATTTTATATTTGTAAAAGATTTTTTCTTTTTGATATCTTGCAGGTGAAAAGTTTTTTTTTATTGCAAGGGGCCCAAAATAAATGCACTTTTTGGTGCTGTCCACTTTTAGGGACCCACTGAATGGGTTCAAAATCGATTTTGTGGATGTCAAAAAAACTAATAAAATGGATCCCGTTAGGGGTTTTATGCGAAAAACACGTTTGGTGGTATGACTTTGGTGATCCATCCAAATTTTTTCATCAGAAGTCATTTTTGTAGAAAATTTTTGGTTGTCACCAGGGCTGTAGTTTCGTTCGGTTTCGTTAAATTCCGGCCTTTTTCTCGGTTCTAGTTCATTTTCCGTACTCGACGATTCCGGTTCGGCCATTGAATCTGTTCCGCTACAGCCCTGGTTGTCACCCAAGTTACGTACCATTTTTGTGTAAGAACTACTAAATCCTAGCCTTTTTAGCATATAGTTTTTATTAACATGAGATTGACTCGACTATTACTGGGTGTACCGAAATATCGTACTTCGAAGGGTAAGCTACCCCAATTTTCTTACTACTAACTCATCTTTCTTTCAGCCAAAAAGCAAACTCGCAAATTTGGCTGGACCAAACTCTATCGGCTCAACGAGTACATAGTTTCTTGCAATGCTTGCGAAAATCCACACGACGTCCGAACAATCTGTGGTACATGTTATGAAGGTATACACACGGAAACGAATCGAATCAAAGAACTGATGATGAAGTACAATCCTTATATGGGCAATACTCAACAGCCATACATAGAAGAGTCTCCTCCAGAGAGACATGAAATTATTACGGAAAAGATCGAGAAGAAGCAGGGCTGGTTTGGATGGAAAACATGATATGATATATATTTTAGGATATTTTCGAATATATTGTTTTAGAGTAGTTGTTATACTTTTTGTATATTTGTTTGGTTAAATGAATTTCAACAGTACACTTTCATATGTTATCCTGTTATGTCCCGGTTTTGGTTTTAACCTAATTTTGGTCTGGTTAACCAAAATTTTGTTTTTTTCAAAGGTTTTGGTTTTTCAAAACATGTCATAAAAATGTGTTATTGTTGGGACACATTTGTGTCCTTTAGTATAAGGTGTTCAAAAAAAACTTTGGTCATTTCTTGTCGAAAATTTTCAAAAAAAATTTTTCTCCAAAATTACTCAGAGTATTTTTATGCGAGAAATCAATTTCGCGCATCGAAAACCCTTTGAAAATGGCTCCCAGGCCATGAAATATACGATCTTCGTATTTTTTCAGTTATTGTCAGTAAGAATTTCTATCTAAAATACGAAAATTGGATATTTCATGGTCTGGGAGACGTTTTTAAAGTTTTTCGATTGGAGACTTTCTGTTGAAGTTGTGATAACTCAGCAGACCTTAATAAATAACCTATGCTGGTGTTAACACTTGGAGACTTTCTTTTGAAATTGTGCTATCTTGGCAGACTTCAATAAATGACTTTTGCTGGAGGTGATGAGGTTAGAGACTTTCTGTTGATAAAAAATACACATATCCAAAATTTTCAGTATAGGGTATTCATCTATGGAGATTCTAATGGCGTAGCTATATCAAGTTTTCGTTGTGATACACAAACTATTTGAACATTAAAACCCAGTATTGGGACCTTTCGTAGAGTTGACATAAAATCTTGTGATTTGAGATTTCTTGAAATTTTTTATAAAATAATCTACATATCACGAAGAATCAAAATCTATATTAGGTTACCAAAACCATCGGAAGTTGTCGAAAATCGAGTTACATAAACTTTAAGCTTTTTTGGGCGCTGAGATCGAACAATCTCTCGGAATGTACCTATTTGACAGGTGATACAAGTTCCATTTCCGCTACTGTAGGTGTTTCAGTTATTTGCGCCACACTGTAAAAACCGTTTACCAAACCTTTTGAATCCCCAGCACTTCCGAACAAGTACACCTCAAAATTTTGATTCGGTGCACGGTTATCCAAAAAAGTTGCAGATCGGCGCGGTCTACCTGCAATTTTTTTAGTTTTTTTACGTAGTTGACCCCCCCCCCAGAGTTGCCATTTTTGCTTTTTTCACAGTAATTTGCTTTTTTCGGCATTTTTGCTGTTTTTCGGAGTCAAAAAAAGCAAATTTTTTTGCTTTTTTTCAGAGTCAAAGACAGTACAGTAGCGGGCAAAAATCTTTGAGCAAAAGAGAAAGACTTTTGCCCGCTACTGTAAAAATATGCAAAAAAATTTCATGCAAAAACTTTTGGTTCGAACCCTAGCTTATAAGTCTAGCACTTGAACCACTCGGCCATATGGATAGGGTATGTACACTCCCCATGATAGGCATAGCTTGTTTTGCCACGACGCATTTGCCACGACGCATTCGTCACGACGCATTCGTCACGACGTATTTGCCACGAACGCATGCGTTCGTTGACAAATGTGTTCGTGACAAATGCGTTCGTGGCAAATACGTCGTGACAAATGCGTCGTGGCAAATGCGTTCGTGACAAATGCGTCGTGACAAAACGGTCCTCTCGTGGCAAAGCAAGCTATGCCCCATGATATGGTACTCGTTTTGCTCGCCTCGATGAGTTGAATCAAATGGCATATACCGTTTTGAATTTGAGATGTATGCCTGTTGTTTTAATCATTTGAGTTTGAATATTGAAGCGAAGAGCCGGCGCTCAGGCATCAATCAGATTGTTTATTGAAACGATTTAATAAAACATTGTATAAAATTCAAAATCCTTGAACATTTAAGAAAAATACAGCATTTCTTATAACTCGACGAGACGAATAAAATGACGCCAAAATGATTGAATTTGAAAAATGCTTTGGGTTATTGAAACGAAAATTCTGAATCAGAGTTTTCGTTTCAATAACCCAAAACAATTTCAAATTGTATCATTTTGTTCGTCTCATTTAGCTATAAAAAACTGCTACCGGCTCTTCGTTTCAATGTTCAAACTCATTTGAATTCAAAAATTACAATTTTGTTTCGATCCTAACTTTTTACTGTTAGATTTTCAAGTAGTGCCATAAAAGAAAAAATGCTCCAAATTTTGTGCTCTATCACAGGACATCATTTCCCCAAAAGTAGACTGGTCCTTTAAGGTACAATTGATCAAAATTATTAAGGTACATTTGATCGTTTGACCACAATAAGGTTAAGTACTGATAAGGTTAAGTCCTGGAGCTAAAAAAGTGCACACCCTATTAATGGAGTGGCTAGATCCGGACTATAAGAATGATTTTAAGAACAAAGTCTATAATATCTCCATAAAAACAATATTAAGAGGAAATTTTATGCTTTTTGCTGAACTTCAATCTTTTTATTACGTTGATATGACGTTTGAGAGAGCTTATTGGTTTATATAAAAAGAGTAGAACATGAGTACAATCACATTTGGGGATTGCCACTGACCGTATGGTGTATGGGGGGGGATTCGAGTAGAACTGTTTTATAGGCAATTGTTGGAGCTACTTCGGCTCTTATACCCCCATTGAACGTGATCTAAGGGTCATTTTTGAGAAATTTTCAAAAAATAAAATTTTTCGATTTTAGACCACATTCAATAAGAGCCGAAACAGTGGAAGAAGATCGTGGAGTTAACTTTTTGAATAGAGCATGTTTTCGTGTCGATAATCAACTTTTTTCAACTCTAGGCATGCTGGAAACGAAAAAAAATCGCCATATCTCCCCCAATTCAGCGCAGATTCGCGAATCTGTGCTAATTTTGTTCATTTCCAGCATGTCTAGAGTTGAAAAAAGTTGGTTATCGACACGAAAACATGCTCTATTCAAAAAGTTAACTCCATCATCCTCTTCCTGAGTAATGTTTACCATCTCCTGGAAAAAATTTCATCTAAAACGGTTTTCCTAACAAGATAAATCCCGGCGCGTTGATTTATTACTAGACTTGATATCTATGAGTTAACCTCTCATATTAGATCTAGATCATCAAATGCACTTTAGGATGAAAACTCTTGTTCTACTTGTCGCCCTTGTGGCGGGACTTTCTGCTATGGCTATCCCCAAGCAGAAGTCGGGTGTATTCACGGTCGAAATGAAAAGCATTCCATCATTGAGGGCTAAGCTCATCAAGTAAGATATTTTGATAGATGCTTTCAGGGCGAAAATAGAAATTTTTTCGATTTTCTCGCCAATACATCGAATCCATTCCCTGAATCAGGCTTCCTTATACACTAGTCTATAGAGTGCCTGCTTTTTGTACGAAGATTATACAAATAAAACTCGTTTGAAATTCAAATTTTAGGGCCGGAAAATGGCAAAAAGTGCTTGCTGATCTTCACACTAAGGCCAGCGGCTCTCAGCCATTCATCGATTATTACGATGATTTCTATCTTGCCAACGTCACCACTGGAACTCCACGTAAGCCTCAAAAATTTCTTTAATCCCAACTTTTTAGCCCAAACCTTCACCATTGTCCCTGATACCGGTAGCTCAAACTACTGGATCATTGATGCCAATAAGTGCACCAACCAAGCTTGCCAAGGCTACCCTGACTCCGGCTACACCAAACATCGCTTCGATTCGACCAAATCTTCCACTTTCAAGAATCTTGGAACTCCATTCTCCATCCAATATGGTTCCGGATCTTGCGATGGTAGCTTGGCTGTTGATGTCTTGTCGGTATGTTTAAAAATGATTGGCTGATAAATAGTTGGTGTTTAGATCGCTGGACTCAGCTATGCCACTCAAACTTTCGGTCTTGCCTCCTCCATTGCTGATGTCTTCGGATACCAACCAATCGATGGTATTATGGGTCTTGGCTGGCCAGCATTGGCTGTTGACAATGTTGTCCCACCAATCCAAAACCTTCTTCCAACTCTTGACAAGCCTTTGTTCACCGTCTGGTTGGATCGGTAAGAGTTTTGTTGGAGAAAAATTAGTGGATTGGAAGCAAAACATTTAAAAAAGTGAAAATGAACAAAAAATTTTAGCAAAGTACAAATGTCAACTGGAGGTAACGGCGGCTTGATCACCTATGGTGCTCTTGACACCATGAACTGTGACCCCACCTTCAACTACGTCACTTTGTCCTCAAAGACCTATTGGCAATTCGCCGTTGATTCTTTCAGCGTCGGAACCTACTCCATCGCCAAATCCCAACAAGTCATCTCCGATACCGGCACATCCTGGCTCGGCGGCCCACAAAACGGCATCAACGACATCGTCCAAGCCACCAACGCTCAATATGACGATATCAATCAAATCTACACCGTTCCATGCACACAAACCGGATTGCCAGATATTGTTTTCACCATTGGTGGTATGAAATACAACATCCCAGCCACTGAATACGTTTTGGATGTAAGGATTTTTTGAATGTCTACAACCAGCAGCGGGGAGGAGGGGTCAAAATTTTGGGTAGTCCACCCCCTTCCCAATCTAGGGTACCGCTACTGGCTCCGACAACCAATTTGCAACAAAATCTGCTCTTCCATTTACTAAGTCTAATTTCCCTTCTTTAGCTTGGACTTGGAGGCGGAAACTGTGCCATCACCGCTTTCGACTTCGACTTTGGTGGCTTCGGCCCGCAATGGATCCTTGGTGACACCTTCATCCGCACCTACTGCAATGCTTATGACGTTGGAGGCGGACGAATTGGCTTCTCAAAGGCCCACCACACCTCTGTTTAATTTTTAACGTTTGTACTATTATTCTTTTAGTACCATATAAGATCAAATAAAAGTTAATTTATAAAAAATAGTCATGTAGAGGATAGCATCACATCGAGCCATGACATACAAAAATCGGCGAAAAGTTCGTCGAACGCGAAATCTGGAGATTGTGTATTTTTTTGCGGATTCTATCCCGTGTTTGGCGTTAAAGGACCAGTGCAACAGAAAAATCGATTTTCTGGAAATAGGCCTATCATGTAGAACTGCATTCACTGATCATTTTTTATTTCTACACCATATGGCGTAAACCTCATTTTCATGGAGAAAAATTGCAAAAAAGTGAGGTGACTGGGGACAATTTTGGGGACAGTGCAAAAAGGCGGATGGATTTCATTTTTCTTAATTTTATAGCTTAAAGGACCAGTCCAGTAAGTTACAATCATATGAAAAAAATGATATATTCGGAAAGATCATGAAAAATGGAGCATTTTTTGTTTTTACGGCATGTTCTGAATCGTTGTAGTTTTCGAGATAATTGCGTTTGAA
>OZJO01004004.1:0-10138 GCA_900406225.1 Acrobeloides nanus | reverse complement strand
TAGGCCGACCCCGCAGAGACCCCGTTTTAGTAATTACCGCACCCGCACCCGGGTGCGACCCCGTTTTAGTAGGTCCCGGGAAGTTGGTGTATCGAAAAAATGAACTTTTTACTGGGAAACCGACTTTCCATAGGTTTTTCTAGGCGAGGAATCTATTGTCCACATTCCCAATGCTCCGAAAAATCGATTAAAACTTAGCTTTCAAGATCGGAAATTCAAGATCGCGAAATCGATTCTTCGCCTAGAAAAACCTATAGAAAGTCGGTTTTCCGATAAAAAGTTAATTTTTTTCAATTTTCGTTTCAATACACCAACTTCCCGACCCTAAATCCGAGTAAGGAAAGCATTTTCACGTCTCGGAAATGCGCGCAATCGATTCCCCGTATAAAAAGACACGGGATAAACGACGCTTTTCCGGTTAAAATTCGAAAAAAATTTCGGACCCAGACCCTTGTCATTTGCGGTCGCTATTGGAAACTAGTACCAAATAATCAAATATTAAAGTATCCAATGAAAAAACATCATATGATGTTTTTAGGTCCACACATGATCAATAGCACTACTAAAAGGTTGTTGTTCTTCTTTTTTTGCAATTGCAGAAAGAATGAAAAAAATCTATGAAATGTGTCTGACTAAATTGATAAATAGTTTGGACATTTTGTAAGGCGATATAATTTCCTTTCTTAATGAATCGATTTGTCCAAACTCTTTTACTCAATTTATTGATAGGTAAAATTTTTTTAAACTTTACAAAAAAGAGAGTGTTTAACTAAATTTTTAGTTGATTTATATGGAGAAAAGGACCCATTCGAGGAAATCTCTACAAGGTACATTATCATTTTTCTAAATACAAGGTGTGCGGAAATTATCCGACCCCATATAGTAAGATATATCTAGATACTGTTTTCGCCATAACTTTTGTTAGGAACAACCATACGTCGAGAAAGCTCACATTTGTAGCTTTAAAATGACACCAAGATCTCGGCGTATGGTTGTTCCTATCAAAAGTTATGGCGAAAAAAGTATCTAGATATATCTTACTCATAGGTCGGCAAGGGGGGAAGTCTCCCCTCCTCCTGATTCACTCACTCATGGACCCAAAATTGAGGGGGAGGGGACCAACGCATCGAGGATCCCTCCCCCATCTTACCAACTTATGGTCTTACTATAGGGGATCGGATAATTTCCTCCCACTCTGTATTTGAATTTTTTAGACCACCTCCGGCTCACACTACCAAAAATTATGAAGACAGACTCAAAAACTTCCATAGGCTTTCATCTGTGCAAAATCCAAGACTTCCAAAATCAGAGCTCAAAGTGGGGTTGTCACCTTTTCCCGGCTTTCAGATGAATTCAAAGTTAAATTTTGATATGAATCGTGCAATGCAAGGGCTTCAGCAATTGGAAACTGGAATCAAAGATTTAGGCACGGGACTTCGACAAACTTTTACGGGACCTGAATTTATGAATACTTTAGAGCGGCTACAAGGAGATATTATGGAATTGGTGGAGGATATAAAAGTGAATTTTGAAGCAAGAAGTAAAAGATAAAATTGTTTGGTAATATTTTACGCTGTAAAAAATATTCCAAAATAAATTCCTATATAAAATGAACTAAAATTGATCCAATTGTTGATATTGCTCCGATAAAGCCTAATAAACCAAAGCCATAGTGTTGTAGAATATAGCCTCCAACAGCAGGACCAATAGTTCGACACGAAGTTTCTATAGAGCGGAGCAAGCCCAGAATTAAGCTCTAAATTTTTTTTGTAGTTTTTCTATGAGGGGAATCGATTGCGCGCATTGCTGAGCCACGAAAATTTTTTTCAATTTTTCACTTGGGGAACAAAGGGGTAAAAAATTTGAATTTTCAAAAAGTTCTTCAAATCTGCATTTTTTGTACCAGAGAATTTTTCGTTACGGAGAACTCGAATTTGAAGAAATTTTTTTTATTTTGAACACATGAAGGTACCCTACGAGGGGTATAAGAAATATTTATTGAAGCGAAAGTCGCTAAAATCAGTGTAGGGTAGATTTTTCATGCTTCGAAAATGCGCTCAATCGATTCCCCGCCTAGAAAAACCTAGATAGTTTTTCAACGAAAATTCAAATTTAGTTTATTAAATTTGGGTGACCGGGTTACAGGGTTATCTTGCGCCACCCTGTATGTCTCTTTTTCATCTTTTTATACCTGTTCCTCATCTCGAACACTTGAAGTTATAATACTATCGGCGACCACATTAGTTATAGAAATTCCGGATGTTAGGAAAGGAACGATAAAAATAAGTTGCCATAAAGATTCCCAATAACAAAATTGGAACATTGTTAAAAGCTAAAAAAAGTTGAACATAAATACTTAAACTGCTCCTCACTCCAAAAACTCCTCCTAGTAATAATAATTTTGGCTCAGAAAGTCTTTTTCGAAGCATAGCTACACCAAACGCATTGATTAGCATCAAGCTGGTCCCATTTGCAAATTGATAAATTGCATACAATGATTGATCCATTTTAAATTTATTGATCATATGAAGCTAAATTTTAACTCTTTATATTTTTTCAAAAAACGACTTAAAATACTTGGATAATGGTTATAGACACCAGTATAGGTACTCCGACAAGAGTCTTTCTAATTAAAGTTCGTAGGACATTTGGCCTTGATAGCAATGTCATATAAGCATTACTTGGCGAAGTGGAAGTTTTAGATGTCTCTTTCTCTTTGGTACTTTCCTAAATACAAGTAGAATATCTATGTGATGGTCATTTTATCGGTTCGGTTTCAGGGGCCAATAGCGCACATCGGAAAGTGGAAAGTACGTTCAAAATTCGCATATTTCCTTTTTACTGACTCCCAATAACAAAATTCTCTTTGATACTTCTGATTAGAATCGTACGAAACCGGGATTTTCGAGAAAAGTTGAGACTGGGATTTGTCGGAAGTACTACTTTTTTGTCCCACCCTGTACTATCCGCTTTCCAATATGCGCAATTGGCCCCAGGGGCCCATTTCAATCCTCTGGAAGTTGGAAGTAAAAACTTTCGACTTCTGGTTCCGATTCAGTGCAAATTTCCATTTTCGCAACTGGAAGTCGGAAGTTTTTACTTCCAACTTTCTGTTCCGACTTTCAGAGGATTGAAATAGGTCCTAGGAACCGGAATCGCAAAAATTTGGAGGTGGAACAAGAACCGGAACTGAATGATTTTTCTGTTCTGAGCGCATTGGAATAGTTTGATCTCAAATTTACCTCCAATACAGGTTCTTCAATATAAACCATAGTTAATAAAAATGCTAGTATGCAAATAACACTAGTACCGATAAAAGAGCCAATGAGTCCAAAAATAGAATTGAAAATTTGCGCAAAAACTGGAGCAACGATTAGGCCAAAACCTTAAAACTTGACTTCTGGAAAAATAAGTTATGGAATTATACCAATGGTAAACCCAAATCTTCCAAAAGCTTTTGTCCGTTCTGGGCCAGGCGAGGTTAGTCTTGATAGTAAAGTTTGATATGCTGTAGGGGGATGGATAAAAAAAGCTGGCAGTCGGCTTAGAAAGAGACTATAATTGTCCTAAAATGTATGGCTCAGTGGAAACAACCATATGGAGTTCGGAAACCGAGGCCTCAGTTTTTTTTCGGGGATCCCATTTTTGACCTACTAAATGATTTTTCTTGGGAAAATGATGTTATACAAGCGATTCTACTAGTGCCAACACCTTTTAAAAGATCCATCAAAACTATTAGATGCTCTACTACCCTATGATAACTCATAAATGAATGGCATAATCGGCGCAATTGTTTCTGGGATCGAACCCTTGACTATTTGAGTGCGAAATGAGAAGATTACAACTTCATAAGGCGATGACTTTTTCATTGTCGGAAAATTCTCTATAATACCTGTGAAAAACACAACAACATCATCATAATTAAATTTGATGTGAAGCAAAGATATAAAGTTTTCTTGACACCATGGCTTTTTATTAGACTTCCAAAAATTGGCGCACCAATAACCTGGAGTATTCCAGATAGTGATAATGCATATCCTAGAAAGCAAAAAAACTCTTGAAAAACAAATGGATTTTATTTTATACCATAAGCAGCATCCGAAACTCCATTCGCCTTTGTCAAATATGGCAAAGAAATATTTGGCATAAAAAATGCTGCTGATGAAAGTGTAGATAATATATAAGTTGCATAAATCGTAATTTGGGGATTTTTATGCGGTGCTGCCATTTTTAAGAGGAGTAAAAACTTTTTTTTGAATTTTATGTAAAAAAAGAATTTTATATTAAACTATAAGGTCTTTGCAAACTAATGAGCTTATCAGTTTGTGATATAAATTATTGATCCGACGAAAATAGGATGAATGAAAATGTAGACCTAGAAGAATGCTAACTACAAAGTTTGTACACGAGATTTCCAAAATTAGGCACAAAAATGCGTCTTTCAGATTTTCTTTTTTTTACATTACAAGCTTTAATTTTTTCAGCTTTTGAAACTACTACACAATAGGGGGGGGGCCAAACACGTGAAAAATTTTCAAAAATTTTTTTCTGGAAACGAGCTCTCCAGGGGTAAAAACATGCAAGGAATCCGAATTTGACATTTTCAAAGCGAAAAACGCTTCTCTGATTTAGAGAAAGCCTGTGTATTGAAGCGGAAAGTCACAAAAATGCGATTTTTGCCTAAAAACGATCCCATATATAAAATTCCTCGGATTCAAGAAATAAATATCAATTTTCGGATTCTCCGCACATTTTTACCCCAAAAGGGGTCGTTTTTAGGCAAAAATCGCATTTTTGCGACTTTTCGCTTCAATACACAATATGCCTTTCCTGAATCAGGGAAGCGTTTTTCCGATTTGAAAATGTCAAATTCGGATTCCCCGCATGTTTTTACCCCTAGAAGATCATTTTTAGAAAAAATTTTTTCACGTGGGTGCCCCCCCCCCTATTGTGTAGTAGCTCCCAGCTTTTTTGTCGTACTAAATTTTTTTGTTTATTCATGTTTTGTTAAAAATCAAGAAAAACAGCTGTAAAGAAAATCGACTGATGTTTTTTATCACTCAATAAACATAATAATTTTTTATTGCAAAGCACATTCCGTAAACATGACATTTATAACTTTCTCATTATCATGATTCAAAAAGTGGAAATCGCTAAAGGTAGGTCGGAGTTTGATGACTTTGTCCAGATAGATGTTCAGGGTCCAACCGTCATCTCGAATTTTTTCATATACATCAAAACGACTATCATTGTGATTTTCGCTACGATGTTCCAAGCGGTTTTGGATTAGAAAACGTTTGATTGGTGCGCGGTTCCAGTGATTGCGAAATTCTAAAAAAAATTAAGAATCATTTGTTGTTGGGATGGAGTGGATTTGAGAGCTCTTCCTAGTGACAAAGGGAGGATTGATTTTTGGAGAAAGAGCTTCTAAACTGAAAATGCTCAGTTTCCGAATATTTCGAGGGGGGGGGGTCAATGCCCCAGATGCCCCAAAGCAGCTACTGCCCTGTTTTTTGGTGAAAATGGAAAATTTTGATCATTTTTGGTGAAAAATTGAAAATTTTTGTAATTTGGGAAATTTTAGCCATTTTTTAATGAAAAATGGAAAATTTTGGTCAGTTTTGTTGGAAAAAAGGACAAGATTGGTCATTTTTGATGAAACAATGGTTAATTTTATTGAAAAATTATAATGGAGGACTATTATGATTTTTAAAATTTTTGCAAAATTTGATCAAAAATATAAGGGAGCCAGGGAAAACCAAAGGCACGCCGGTCTTAGAGGATCGGTGTTAAAGGACTAGTCCAGTTTCGAACAAAAATTTTTATAAGCAAGTTTACGTTATGACGATCAACTTTTGCTTTGGAAGTAAATTCTAATTCGTTAACCCTTGGGAGATATTTGAGAAAGAAAATTGCATGAAAAATTTAAACGTGTCTGTGTATTGAAGTGAAGGGATTGGTACCATTTGAAATTTACTGTAACGAATTATAAAAAAGCCATTTTTACAAAGATCTTAAAATTTTCGGCAATTGCAGTTTTAAAAAAATAGAATAATTAGACAAATTTGCAATCAAATAAAATCTGTAATTTACAAATTATGAAAAGGGATCCGTATATCTGTCTGTATCTGGAATATTCATTATTGCATTTCGGCATTTATTTTTTCTTGAAATGGAGCAGCACTTTTTATAACTCTATGAAGCGAATAAATTGACACCAAAATTATCCGATTTGAACATTGTTTTGGGTTATTGAAACGACAACATGAATAAGAATTTTCGTTTCAATAACCCAAAACAATGCTCAAAACCATACTTGGGCAAGGGGGGTACTGTACCCCCCCCCCTAATTCGTCGTATCGGGAGAAAAATTGATGGACCAATTCGTATTTTGACGGCGAATACGTCCAAAACATATATACAAATTCGTATTTGTCTACGATTTCGTATTTCCAATTCGTATACGAATTCGTATTTCGACTTTTTCGCCTGTCGACGTTTTTTTTGGTCGATAGTAACTTTTGGGACCAATTCGTATTTTGGGGCCCAGTACCCCCCCCCCCCCTGCTTGCCCATGTATGCTCAAATCGGATAATTTTGGTGTCATTTTATTCGTCTCATAGAGTTATAAAAAGTGCTGCATTGCCGAAAATTTTAAGATCTTTGTAAAAATGGCTTTTACAGTAAATTTTAAATGGCGCCAATCCTTTCGCTTCAATACACAAACACGTTAAAATTTTTCATGCAATTTTCTTTCTCAAATATCCCCCAAGGTTTAACGAATTATAATTTACTTCCAAAACAAACGTTGATCGCCACAATTTGAACTTTCATATAAAAATTTTGTTCAAAACTGGACTGATCCTTTAAAATATTTTCTATTCCAACGACAAGAGAAACAATTGTCCCCTCTTGATCGCCTTCTGTCTGCTTGATTATATGATAAAAAAAAGATATACCGAAAACTATAGCTTTGAACGGAAACCCACTATACCATTCGTGGCAAAATGCCTAAAAATACATTTTTCTATTTTTTCCTCTTTCCGAAATTCTCTTACATGAAACAATCTTTCACAAACATCCATAACTTTATAATCGCATAGTGCCAAATATAAAAAGCATTTATGCATTTGAATATCATGACTTATCCCAAGAACATGGAAGAACGAATTCATTCTTTGAGGAATCGGTACTGGCGTTGAGTAAGGGAAGAATGCTCTGATATTGAGTTCGATTGGGAGGCAATACTGTTGGAAGAGTGAAGGATCGGTGAGGAGATAGATGAAGGCTTTCATAGGAAGGGCCAAATTTAAAGTTTTTATAGAGAGGTATTTGAGAAGTTTTGAAGCATTATGGACAAGAGGTAGGTATTCGGAGTCGCGTTGTGAGGCTAAAAATTGAATAAGTTGATTTTGTTGAAACAATTTTAAAAAACACGGCGGTTTTTTTTTGGCAAAAATTAGAGGAACTTCGAAATTTTTAATACGAGTCACAACATTCGACTCAACGAGACGAGTAAAACGAGGTATATATTGTACAAAGACGCAAAAAACGATTCACATGACCGAGTGGTTAGTGTGCCAGGATTTGCACTTATAGGTTTCGAGTTCGAATCTGTATGTACTTTGAACCTATTAATGCTGCGCCACTTTTTCGATAGTAGGAAGACTATTGCTAGCAAGAAAAATAGCCTTCTTTTCTTCAGCTTTAGTGATTTTCTGGCATGTAAAATAGTAGACAAAAAGAATTTTGTATAGTGACCACCTATCCATCCCAGCATCGAAAGAAGGTAGATTTAGCATGACTAGGTTTGATATGACTGATTCTTCGGTCAGAATTTGATGGGTTTCACCAACCATTCACAAGGGAGAAACCTACAGGGTTTTTTCAAAGTTTTTCAGTGCCCAACTCGAAGACTTTTGACTATTTAGTGTTGTTGTAGTGACGGTAGATAGATCTGCCGCCTCACCCTTTGACAAAATTATCCGAGCTCCAGACGTTTCAACGGCCCAGCCCCCGGTTGCTCAATCAAAGAGAAAGAAAATAGCCTAAAATTGTACTTGGCCTAACGGTCGAGCACAAACCCTGCTGATTGAAAGTCGGCAGGGTTTGTGCTCGACCGTTCTAAAAGTCGGCAAGGTTTTTGCTCGATCATTTTTTTCAAAATACATACAGAATCCCGCGTCAAATTTAAAGTTGTCCAAATCCCATGAAAATTTTTGCATTTGCCCCATCTCGCTGAGCTGAGTCAAATGGCGTGACTTTTTCGAATTTCTTCCAATTTTTGCCAAAAACTGCAGATAATCATCAAAACCTTACTGGTACCAAATCGGCAAAAGACCCCCGGAATCTGTTGAGTGGAGAAAATTTCCTCCAAACTACTCAACGAATCAGGACCCAAAACAATCTTCTCAAATATTAGCATCGGCATTTTCTCCAAAATAAAAGTTGGGTTTACAATCTCTTCCATGTCATCATCCTTTTTAATTTTATAGGCCATTGTATTTTTTCGATTATCCAGACTAATTGTTAACTTCGGTAATAATCTCAACGGTAGACCTCTAGCCGAATAATCGATGACTCTATCCCATCTTCTACAGACCAATTGACACTTCTCCACTTCATTCCGGTTTAAATAATTCAAGATATCAGTTAGAACTTCACTCGGCAAATATTCTGGGGCTATACCAAGATATTCGAGTCTGAGCACACTCTGTTTTTTAATAATAGAAGTGTAGAGGTCGTCTCCAAGAAACTTATCTAAAACAGCCCCCATTTTTGTAAGTAACGGAATTAAAATGATTTGCAAACAAATTTAAAAGCTTTTTGGACGTGATTGAATCGATTTCACATGATAACGTCATAAACACTAACTGATAAAAATCTACAATCGAGTAGGAAAGATGATATTTGGACGTATGTTTTGAGTATCTTGGATCTATGTTATGTTGTCCCAAAATTTATGACCAGGAAAAGGCTAAAAGACACAAATAAGAACAAATTGATGTAATTAGATAAAACACGCATGATATGATGTAAAATGGTAGGAAAAACGTAAAAACACCCCTTGAAAATTTTGACTTATAACTAGTACTGAATCGAAATTTCGACCGTTTTCTGGGGTCAAAATTAATTTCGAACTAACGCGCTAGGGGCGTCTAAGCATAAATTGAAAGCGCTTCGCGAGCCATATTACAATAAGCCTCTCATATGAAACAGCCGTAGGTAAGTAAATTATGAATTTTTGAGCCATTTTTGAAATTCGCATATTTTTAAATTTTTTAGGGGTAATTCCCTAATTTTTTAATTTTTCAAAAATTTTTGTTAAAAAATAATATCGCCATCGTGATCCCCATGTCGAAAAGCCCCCGAGTATAAAAAATTAGCCAATTTGGAGCCATTTTTAAAATTCGTATATTTTTCAATTTTTTGGGGTAACCCCCTAATTTCCCTAAGGGAATTCAAAAAACCAGCACACCAGGAAAATCACATGCGCTGGATAGTCTTTGGTTGGTGGGTGGTACCATCCAAATAACTCGTCGAGTGGTACCACCCATTTCTCCTACAGTTTTTGTATGTTGATCGTATGTAATCAAGAATATTTTATAGTGATTCTTAAATTAGTTTATTTAACAAGATTATAAAGACACAAAATAAAATTTGAAATGAAATTTAAGCAAAAGTTCCCATTCGTTCGATGTATTAATGCATGATTGCCTCACGCTAAAAATAATTCTTAGAATTTTTGCAAAAAAATTTGTTTATACCTTGCCAACACCCAAAACGCTAGTAAGATTGTTTACAACACTGCCAAGACTTCCGAGGACATTTCCCAAAGAGCTAGCAAGAGTGTTAAGGAGGTCGTTTACAGCGCCAACAACGCCGCTATTGCTATTTCCGATTGCCTGAAGAAGTCCGTTAAGAAGTTGGTCGAGGATTTGCTTGAGGTTAGTGATGATCTGGCTGATGAGAGTTTGCACACTGCTCAATTCCTAAAATGTGCTTGTAATATACTATGAGGCGTAACAATTCATACGTTTTGGAGCACATTATTGATAGTTGGGAGAAGTTGATCGAGAAGCTGTTTCACGATCGTAATGATGTTTGTCAACAAGTTGCCAACTGCGTTGACAATTGG
>OZJO01003997.1:0-12918 GCA_900406225.1 Acrobeloides nanus | reverse complement strand
CTTATAAAAATCCGATTTTTAGGCATATGATGAGGTGAGGGAGTACAGTCCTCTCCCTTATTTCATGCGCGATTACAAAATATCAATAACAATATGGTAAAATAAACACTAAATTATGTCTATTGTTTTAGATCTTTTTATTCTTATATTCGAGAAATTTATTGGAGATTGACCGTTTCTTTAGGCCGCCCTAAAAATCAATAATAATTAACTACCCCTTAAAAGGGGGGGGGAACCACTTTCATGAGAAAATCCGGTTTTAACAGAAACAAAGTTTTTACACGTATGATTAGTCATATATAGGGTAAAAAATTACGAGGAATCGATTCCCGCCATTATTTTTTGACCACGACTTCAAAAAAGTGGTCAAATACGTAAAAATCGATTTTTTAAAAAATTCAATGTGTAAAAAAATTTCTACTTCGGAAGGAGTGAACCTGGGTACAAAAAACGCTGGCCATCTACGTTACCAATTGAGCTATCAATGCAAGTTAATTGAAAAGCTTATAAAATTCATATATTATAGCGATATTTTAAAAAGTTTGTATTAGATTCTTCCTCTTTTTGATTATCTCATGCAAAACTAATGTTATATAACGATTCAGCATGATCAAATCTACTAAAATTACGGAGGAAATGAAAAAATTACGTAAATTGTTGAAAATAGTTAAAATAAGTGTAAAAAACGCCTAAAAAATCGATTTTTTAGGTATTTAACCCTTTTTTGAAGTCGTGATCAAAAAATAATGGCGAAAATCGATTCCTCGCAATTTTTTACCCTATATATGACTAATCATACGTGTAAAAACTTTGTTTCTGTTAAAAACCGGATTTTCTCATGAAAGTGGTTCCCCCTTTTAAAAATTTAAAAATATTATAAACATTTCTGGGCGTCCGGGTGACTCTGACACTCGGGGAAATAGTATATTTTTTATTTGAAAATAGAGAATTTGCCGAACAACTTTGTAAAACATCACTTTTGATGAGAACTCTTGCTTTGTGGAGAAAAAGTTTGAAAAGAAATCAGCGAAAAACTACTGTAGCTCAATATCGCAAAAAAGTTATTTTCGATTTTTTCTCCAAATGTTTTCATCAAAGTGATGTTTCCTCGGGTTAGAAAAGTTTAAAATCATTATGACTGAAATCATTATGAGCTCATGGAAAATGGAGCGGTGTGAAAAAAATTTTATTCAACAAATCTTAGCTTATGATTTTATGGCCAAAACAGTATTTTTGTGTTATGCCGACAGGCCAAATTGATCCTAAAGGCACGCCGCCTCACAGGGGCAGCGGGAAATGGTCATTAAAAAACTTACACAACCAGCACTAATACATGCAAGAGGATCTCGTGAACAAAAATCTGAACATTGTTCACCTTGGGGACAAAAATCACCCTGACCACAACATAAATTATAAGGAGGGTCCATGCAATCCCCTTGGGAACAACCACATTGAGCACGAGCTGATGGTATAAGAACAACGAATAAAAGGACTAAAGTGCCAATCTTGAGTGCTAAATTAAACATTTTTTAATGAAGTGAACACGTTTTAGTGTGTTTTATAGTCCAGGGATGTGTCTTTTTGACCGGAAACGTGAACGGAAATGAATAAAAATTTATAGAATTTTAGCTGTTGTCAATTTTCGACAATTTTCAGCATAAAAAAATTCATTGTTATAAAAAATTTTTGCTCACGGCGCATTAAAAAGTATGAAAATGCATTGAAAATTACCCTAGCAGGGCTGCGCCGGAATTCCGTTAAATTCTGGTCATTTTGGCGATTCCGTTTCCGGCCCTTTTTGTCCGGAAATGGAAACAGAATTGAACAATTCTCCACTATAGTCATTGTCAAAGTTTGACGAGATTTTCGTTTTTGTCAACTTGTCGACTATGTTGAAAAACTGTGTTGACAAACTCGTTAACATAATTGTTCTTGTTTAGCCGGCTTTTGCCGGCCAAAATAAGAACTCAAAAATAACCGGCCTCCATTTTTTTAAGACGAAGTAGTGAAGGGAACAGTCCTCCCTTGAACACGTATGATTGCTAATAAAAAATACACTTACATGATCCAACCATGATGATATTAACTAACTAGTGAATCTAAATAAAACGATCTTTACAAGTGATTTTTTCAAAATTACTAGCCTCTTTTATATTGACTCGATTAATCCATTTTTGAATAAATTAAGGTGGTCTTTGAAAACAAAGAGGTGTTTGCCACAACCGGTTTTTTATCAAACCAACATGCCCGGAAAATTTCCTATAGAAATTTAAACTACAACCTCGCCGACATCCAACAATTCAGGCTAGCTTGAATTGCCACGCTGTAAAATCGTATCGGGATTGATGTGATAAAGAATGATCACCCACTAATCTCTATCATACGTCTAGGTCCGTATTAATCTTTGCCTAGGCAAAAAACAAAAGATCAAGTTCATTTCACGGTGTTAGTCTATGGCCTTTTTCGCGAATTTCTATGATTGTTTTTTCGAACTGTAGATAAAATTTTCAAGACTTTGTTATTAGTAGTGAGCGGCAAAGAGCACCAAATGAAATTTTGGATGAAATTCAGCCCATAATATCGACTTAAAGTTATATCAATACCCGAAATTCGTCAAAATTAATCGAAATTATGATAAAATTTGACCAAACAAAATTTCGGCCGAAACTATACTGGGAGGAATAAACTTATGAATTTGTGTACCTTTTTGAACCCCAATACGACGAGTTGTCGGGATTATTCTCCTTCGGAGCATCTATGCCCTCTCCCCCCGTGACGACGGTAGGTTTTGGATTTGGTAGGAGCTAAACATAAAGGGGACCAAGGTAAAATTTTTGCATTTTTTCAAAATTTTAGGAGAAACACAAGGAAGGGGACGAAGGCAAAAAATTTTTTTGTCATTTTTTTAAAAGATTTTAATTTTTGCATTAAAATATTTTTATATTCAAAAATTGCCATTTTTACATAAAAATGTTAGTTTAAAAATGGTTGAAAATTGATTAGAAATAGGTTAAAAAATTGATGTTTTTGGACAAAATTTTGATTTCTCGAACAAAATCATTAGGGGGACTGCTTTGAAAAAATCAGCCTCTTCCGATTTTTTCAAAACAGTCCTTCCCATCAAATTGAAGACCCTGTTCATCTAGGGGGTACGTCAAGTAATAATAGTGTTTTATAATGCTTTTTTATAAAAAAATCATAACATTTATTTACTTAAAAAATAAGTTATATACCACTAACCTTTTTAGTCTATATATAAGCTATTCCAATTGATATCCCGTTCAAAAAACACTCATTATGGCCAAAAAGAGCAATATTTGATAAAATAAATAGGTTGGAGCAACTATTTAGTCTATATATAAGTTTTTCAGCACTCTACCAGGCCAACTTGGGAGTGACTAAGGTCACCATAGCTACCACTTGATTTAATTTTTACAAATTAGTTTATGGAATAGGAATTGCTAATAAATCAAAAAATTCGTTCAGCTCACTCTTCCTGAATTATCTAGTGGCTTTTTACTGCATTTTTGGGGGGTATTTTGGGACCCGGAAAATTCAGAAAAGGTGCTCTCCAAGAGGTTAACTCGGCTCAAAATGTAGTAATATAAAAAAGTTGCGCTTAATCACCAAGAATATCATGCAAAAAACCGCATTTGAAAATTTTTTAATTTGGCCGAGATATGGGCCATTTACTATGCGGAAACCGGTTTTGCCTAAATCGTCGAGGAACCCAACTTCCAAGCGCATTATCTCGGCGAGAAAAATTTTTTGGGCTAAAAGTAGAGCAGTTTAGGAATGTCAGGAGTACCCATAATTTTTTGGCTATCATTTTCGGAGACGATGTTTTGGACCTGGTTCCACCCTTCTATGACTCCTTTAAAAACCTTCAGGCAATGTGTCTTAACATTTTTTGAACAATTTTGAATAAATGAATTGTCGTCCTGAGTCACCCAGAGATTTCGCGAGCGCCGGAGGCGCTCGTCCCTCAGTACTAAAGAAAAATTCATGGAGTGTGTGTTTTTTTAATGGGCCATTTGACATATTACCAAAAAATTTTCGCTACTTGTCTGCGCTTTACTATTTCAAGCTTTTGAATAGGAGTGAGCGTTTTGCGGGGTTTTTGAAAAATTGGAAAAGTTTCATCAAATCCCGCAAGTTTTTATTTATTATAAAAACCTGCGGGATTTGATGAAACCCTGCAACGTTTGATTGCGAGGTAACGAGATCTCAGCTGCGGGTTTCAAAAACCCCGCAAAACGCTCCCCTACTTGTGAATGTCTCTTTAAAAAGTTTATTTCGAAAAAAGAACAAGAACAATACCTAAACATCGGTTCATTTACAAAACAACCAAACAGCATAAATAACAATGAAAGAATTTGATTAATTTAACATCGAAAAGATCTGTGCAATAGAGAATAAATAATAGCCGAAAATATAAATGATTCAAACAAGACAACCGTATCAAAAACAATTGTATAAAAGGTAGATAAAGATCACAGTTTGAGTTGCTTGTTCTTTTATGTATGGATATCAAACCTGGATACGTAGGCGCCCGGTTTGCGGATGATAACATTGTGTTTTTCACGATCGTGCTCGAATTCTAGATCGGTTGGAGTGTGTCTAAAAAAAGGTTGATATAAACATACTTGTACAGGATGTATAAAACAACTGGAATTTGGGCGATTTTTCCATGTTTATTCGACCCGAAATTTAAATGTCGAAATCGTATTAACCATAATCTTGATTTTTGTTAAATTTTTGTTGTTTATACATTTTTATCTTTATCTTTATTTTCTGGTTACATCATTCCGAGACAAAGACTGGCTACGACGACCGTTATGAGACAGAATGAGTTCCAATTGCTTGTTGCTTTAGGTAAGACTTTGCTTACATGATTAAAGTGTATTTTTTCTAAATAAAATAATAATCAACGATTTCTAACAAAAAAAGAGGAAAGAATCAAAAATGCGATAGAACTCAGGTCTATTGTTCTTGATCTTTCCATGGATCATCATACTTCAACAATAATCTCTTATTTGAATAATGTTGTTATTCTCGCCCATAACTGAATCTCCGTTTTGTTTCAGACCTGTTCGATTCATAACTCTTCTGTGTAGTATGATGGACTTCTACTCGGAATAGCTTGACGACGGCTAGGTAATAGGGATCATAATAAGGAACTCCATGTAAAGTTATTAAAAAATATTTAAGCACCTCTAAAAATCATAAATAACGACCTAAAAAACCGCAACCTTTAAAACTTTTCCCCGGCCGAGATCTCAATGTCCACAAACATCAACAAATACTTTATTAGATAGATTTTTATAACTTATATGAAATCTACGTCAAATAATCGAATGACGAGCTTTTTCCGATTGGACAAGGGCTTCTCAACTCTTGACCTTTGCTTCTAACCCGATTTTTGACCTTCCCAAATTTCAAAAAAATGCTCTATCTCCTAAACTATGCGGTAGTATTTTCTAATTTTTTGCTCAGACATAGATCTAAGCGAGCCTGATATGTAGGAAACAAAACCAAACAATTTTGTGAACCGCAAAAAATACTTTTTTTGACAACAAGATGCTGAGTGCACCTAAAACATAAGGGGGACTCCATGGATGATTTTTTGGGTCGGAAAATGATTTTTTTGTTTAGTATCCCAAAAGTTCAGGCATAATTTGCTTATTACTAAAAACAAAAAATTTCTGGCTAAAACTTTTATTTTCACTGTTTTAGAGCCTATTATTTAATATTAAGTATTAATATTAATTGATAAAGCTCAAAATGCTTCTTTTTTATTTCCTTCATCGTTGTTTTCGCTATGTTCCACGTCTAGAACATGTAATTGAAATTATTTTATAGAGTTGTTTAAAATCAATTTTCTCTCGACACTCGATAGATCACAATTTGAAGATTAAAAATTCTCTTTTTTCGAGTGTGAGAGGGATTATGGATAAATTTGAATAGAGGCTCATGTCAGAAGTTGTCTCGATGTTTTTGTTTCCGATCCAGACAAAAATCGTTCGACACGAAATTTGTTCTTATGATTTGACAATAAAAAATAAGGATTAATCTTTCCGTTGTCAAGCATTAAAAGAACTAAAAACCAACCAAAATTTACATATATTTTTCTTTTGGAAACTATCAATTGAAGGGGGAAACACTTTATATACAAAAATCGGTTTTTATGAAAAAAAAGCTTTTAAAGGGGGTAAACTTTGCAACAGCAATTCCGAAAATTTTTTTTTGAATTTTTGCAAAAATGACTTTTCTAGGGGTAATTTTATGCGGAAAATCGATTGCGCGCATCCTCGAAGCTTCAAAATGCGGCACTATGCGTTTGGTTACGGTTACCGATTCTAAATTCAAAATTATTCAAATTTCCACTGGTTGACAAAATTTCTACTTTCGACACACAACTATTAATTTTTATATCCTACATTTTCATGTTTTGAAATTTCAAAAATGGTAACGGCAATTTTGGATTTAAAAACGGTAACCGTAACCAAACGTCTAGTGCCGAAAATGCTTCCTTGACTCTAATTCAGGGAAATAAGAGTGTGTATTGAAGCGAAAATATGAAAATTTCGATTTTTTTCTAAAATCACCTTTCTAGGGATAATTTTATTTTTAGGGTCAAGGAAGCACTTTCAAGCTTCGAGGATGCGCGCAATCGATTTTTCGCATAAAATTATCCCTAGAAAAGTCATTTTTGCAAAAATTCAAAAAAGAATTTTTTTCGGAAGTACTGCTGCAAAATTTACCCCCCTTTAACACATGTATAGGGTAAAAAATTAGCGAGAAATTGATTGCCGCCGTTATTTTTTTTCTAGAACCTCGAAAAAGTGGTCAAAAGGGTGAAAAAAATAGATCAATTTTAAAGCGTAATTAGTGAACACAAATTTCTAGCCATATTACTTTTCTATTTAAAGAAGAAAAAATTTACCATTTAATATCAGCTCTTTTTTAATTGACTAATAATATCGAAATGGCTAGTTATATTCCTTCTCTCGCTTTAGGTTACTGGATTATTTCGTTTTTACTTAATCTATTGGCTATTTATGGTGACCAATCAAAATAACTAAAATCAAAATGACTAAAAATCAAAATAACTAATTTTATAAAGTAATAAAAAGGTATGCAAAGATATAATTCAACATAAACAATACATTTCAAGTAAATTTATTTATAACGATAAAAAACACAATAACAAATTAATCAAATTCAATATTTTCGCCGTTCGTAAAATTTTCATTTTCTTCTAGAATATGTCCATTTTTGGTCGGATTATAAATTTTTCCAGCGAGGCGATAAAATTCTCGTGTTTTGTCCAACTTCAACTCTTTACATCTCTTGAAGAACATATACTTGGCCAAATTTCCTGAATATGCACCTTTTTCCTTCCTGATGAAGACATAACAGATTTCGCTGCCCACCAAGAAGACTCAATCGAATTTGTATGGGCTACGGAATAAGATCACAATAGGATGATACCCCCGGCTGCGCTGGAGGATGCCCACCCTGTTGACTGCAGCCTAACTTTTGATTCAATTTTAAAAAATTGTTAAAGCAAAATCTTTTTGCCGGAGCTGGGAGTTGAACCCGGCTCCATTGTGGTGCAACGGCCGACGGCTTCGCCACTGTATAGCCTGTTTCAAAAAGAGATACTATAGAAACTTCCCGATCCCAGTTATGAGTGATTTCATCCGATCTGGCAAGTTAAGCAACTTGGGCCCGCAGGTTCGATCCCGCTAGGAGCGAATTCTTTTTGCAGCACCCAAAACTGATAAAAAAATTTTGCCTAGGGGTATTTTTATGCGAGGAACACGAATCCGCTGTTATTTTTTCATGAAAAATTTTGTAAAAAATAGAAATTTCAATTTTTTAATAAATTAAAAATCGTGATATGAGTTCATGTTTTGAGTTAGACTCAATAGAAATTTTACATTTTCAACTTTTACAGTTAAGCTTTTTTTCCGCAAATATTTTTTTCAGCACTAAAAATACTTTTTTTAGCACTAAAAATATTTTTTTCAGCACTAATATTTTTTTTAGCACTAAAAATATTTTTTTTAGCACTAATATTTTTCTTAGGCTTTAGGCCTATAGGCTTTAGGCCTATAGACCTATAGGCTATAGACCTATAGGCCTATAGACTATAGACCTATAGCCTATAGGCCTATAGGCTATAGGTCTATAGCCTATAGGCCTATAGCCTATAGGCCTATAGCCTATAGGCCTATAGCCTATAGGCCTATAGGTCTATAGCCTATAGGCCTATAGGTCTATAGCCTATAGGTCTATAGGCCTAAAGCCTATAGGCCTAAAGCCTATAGGCCTAAAGCCTATAGGCCTATAGGCTATAGGCCTATAGACTATAGGCCTATAGACTATAGGCCTATAGACTATAGGCCTATAGGCCTATAGTCTATAGGCCTATAGGCTATAGACCTATAGACTATAGGCCTATAGGTCTATAGCCTATAGGCCTAAAGCCTAAAACCTAAGGCCTAAAACCTAAGGCCTAAAGCCTAAGGCCTAAGAAAAATATTAGTGCTAAAAAAAATATTTTTAGTGCTGAAAAAAATATTAGTGCTGAAAAAAATATTTTTAGTGCTGAAAAAAATATTAGTGCTGAAAAAAATATTTTTAGTGCTGAAAAAAATGGCGTCCCTTTTTTTCTATTGAGTCTAACTCAAAACATGAACTCATATCACGATTTTTAATTTATTAAAAATTAAAATTTCTATTTTTTACAAAATTTTTCATGAAAAAATAACAGCGGATTCGTGTTCCTTACATAAAAATACCCCTAGGCAAAATTTTTTATCAGTTTTGGGTGCTGCAAAAAGAACTCGCTCCTATCGGGATCGAACCTGCGGGCCCAAGTTGCTTAACTTGCCATATCGGATGAAATCGCTCATAACTGGGGTCGGGAAGTTTTATAACGTAATTTTTCAGGTTGAAGATGTGGAGATCGAATCCTTCCCGACAATCAAATTCTTCTCAGCCGTCTCTAACGAGATCTTCGACTACACTGACGAGCTTACCTTGGAAGCATTTTCGAAGTTCCTTGAATCCGGTAGAAAAGAAGGCGCAGGTCTCTCCGACGAAGACAAAGCAGTTAAAGAAGCCGAGGAAGATGAAGAAGATGCTCATACCGAATTGTAATCTATAGGAATAGTCTTTCTGTGTTACTTTTCTCTATTTTTTATTCTTAATTTAATTCTTAATTATTAGGCTAGAGTAGCGTTTACAGAATCACTCAAAAACACATGGGATCAATTTAAATTCCTTCTAAACGACCTGAAAACACGATTTAAGCGTATAAAATGTAAACCAACTCATTTTTGGGTCACTTTGAGTGATCCAAAATACCCTATTTTAAGGTTTTTCATTTGTAACAATGTCGAATTTTGTTTGGATAGAATTTAAGCCTCTGTGGTGCAGTGACGAAGCCGCCGGCCGTTCACCACAATGGATCGGGGTTCTACTCCCAGCTCCGGCAAAAAGTTTGTGAAGAAGATTTTAAGAATACACCTCTCGGATTTCAACAAAACCGACTTTTTTTTATTCGTCTCAATGAGTTATGACCGAAAAAGTTATAAGCAAAACCCCCCCCCCCACGACTTTTGTTAAGAAGTATAGGGGAAGTAGATACGCGCCTGCAGTTCAGAATTTTTTAAACATATTTTTAATCGGCCTTTTAACATGCTAAAAAATTTTGAATTGCAGGCGTGTATCTACTTCCCCTATACTTCTTAACAAAAGCGTAAATAGTGGGGGTTAGCGACTTCACCCGTGGCTCGAACCGAAACTTTTTTTCTGCGGCCCACATCTACCAGGGGTGGAGCTCGCTCCGGGATGGATCAAGGACAGCCTAGATAGGGGGCGGCGGCGTGAAGTGCCGCCTCCCCTATCTAGGCTGTCCTTGATCCGTCCCGGAACGAGCTCCACCCCTGGCGGATGTGGGCCGCAGGAAAAATGTAGAGCACTTGGGTATGTTGTAACTCAAACGAAATTGTACTTTTTGTTAAAGAAGGGGAAGTAGATACGGCCGAAAACTCTGAAAAAATATTAGGTAATAAGAAATAAATGTTGGACTCTTAAAAGTTGATTGGACTCCTAAAGTGTAATAGAGCCCCTATTGTGGCTACAGCTCAAAAGGGAAAATTTTTTGCGTTTTTCGGTCATAACTCGTTGAGACGAGGTATTGGAAAGTTTTTCGACATGGAGAACACAAATCCGAAGGAATTTTTTAATTTTGACACAGGAAAGTGTTGAATCGGCTAGGTACCCTATTATCTCAAAACGCGTTTCAACAACTTTCGAAATCCTTTTCGTGCAATTTTTAACTTCAATTAACTTGAATCAAGTTTAACTTTATTCAAGTTGTTCAATCAAAATCAATTTTTGTATAAAATATAATGAAATGTATAAAAATTGCGCAATTTATTTATTAAATGGCCGTCTTTTTGGCTGATGTTCGAAAATGGTTGTAGACGTAGTAGGTCGTTGTCCACTCGGCTCTTCATGATACACTTTATCTTCAATATCTTCATCTATTGAAATTTCTTCTTCATATTGTATATCTTCAAAAACCATTTGTTGATCTCTTATATCTTTTTGTAATTCTTCTTTTGGAACTGCATAAAGATCTCCAGGATATCTTTCATATCGCAGTAAAGATATGTAAGGCGATAAAATTCTAACTCTCATCGCCGACTCTATCTTTCCTTTGTATGTGTCGTAACATTGACCATCTTCTTCTATTTCAAAGCCATCCGCGTTTTTATCTTTTGTTTTTGATTTAATTTGAAACCGATGATAGAAAGTTTTGCCCAGTAAACCTTTTTTCGGGTTAATACTTCTAGTTTTCATCCCATATTAGTCTTATTTTACGTTACTTGATCATTTTTCGCCGAAATTTTTTTGTCGAAAACCCGCAATGAATTTTCCCCTTAAAAAAAGCTGTTCAGAAAAATGTTGTTTTTTTGTCTATGTATTAATTTGTTAATTATTTGATTCTGAATTTGAATTTTTATTTGTTTTTATTGAAAATAAATTTATTCTGCAATTCGAAGCCTTCTTACAAGAAATAGCGATAAAAGATTTTGTAAATATTTTTCATGCATACTCGTGTTCCGATATGGTTGACTCACAAGATTTCCCAACAAAGCATCACAAGATTTCTCAAAAAATTTCTAGAAAATAGGAAAATAATTGTTGAAATCTTCATTTGACTCGTTGTTTACTATTATAGTAGAATAAACATCAGGCAAAATAATAAACAAAAATTTGATATAAAAGCTTTCAACAGTGGTCAAATATCAACAACCCACAGATATTAATCTTTTTTCCTGTTCAACATTCGCTCTAAACAACTCGTTTGAAAATGGTTTGCCAATGTGTCAATTGTGGTAAGATTTGTAATATTTGAAGCATTCTTTGAAGTGTTTAGGTGCTCAATGCAAGAATGAAGGGTGCAAATGCTGCGAAAAGAACAATTGTAAATGTTTTGAAGGGCAAGAATGCAAGTGCAAGTGTAAGCTTTTGGGATCATCCAGATATTACGTAATCATGTTGGGGGGGGGGGGGGGAAANGGCAAAGAAGGAAACGATCCAAATTGCAGCTGCACAGACCATCCATAGAAGAATTTGAATATTTGTACAACATATATATCATATATTTGTAAAATGTAATTATAAATTTCAAATAAAGTCATAGTGAATATTAATGATTCATTTTAATTTTTAAAATAGCCACTGAGTACAATGAGAAAATTAATTTTAAAAAATTATCATCATGCGATAAAATAAAATCATTTTTGGTCAATTAAAAAATATTTATTCATCATACAAACTAAATTTTTGATGTTATCAGTGAAATGAATCATATATTAACAAGGAGGGGGTATCGGCTCTAAAAGTTACAGGGATCGTTTATTAAAGATTTTAAAATGGCTGATTTTTCATCTTATCCTCATGCAGATTGGTCTGAAGAAGGCTTGTTAATGAAATCCTTGAATGTACCAACAATTGCACAATGTATGAAAAACAAGGCTGCCAGGTCATGTGATGTTTCGAAACTTGATGTTTCGAAACTTTTTTAGATACAGTCGAATCTCTATTAAAACCCAAAAAACTCGTTCAGATTTGGAGTTTCCATGGCCGATTCTTCAAGAAAATGTGGTTAACTCATCAAAAATGTCAACAAAATGACCGAGATCATAAAAAAATTGAGATTTCCTATGAATTTTTATTTTACTTTGCAAAAAACTTTGGCTCCAAGCGGGATTCGAACCCGCGAACTTTGTGACTAATAAAGTTTCGAAACATCAAGTTTCGAAACATCAACGCGGTTTCGAAATGTTAAAAAATGTCAAGTTTCGAAACATCAATCAACCGGCTGCCAGCAAAAACATTTTAGACATTGGTTGTCGAAATGGTATGTAAATTACTTTAAAATTTCGTTAAAATAATTCAAGGTCTTTACCTAGTTTATACATGGAATGGGGTGCTAAATCGGTAACTAGAATTGATACTTCGACTGAAATGATTGAGCTATGTCAAAACAAATTTCAAAGTAATATTTATATACAGGGTGCGTCAAAAAATGGCACTTTTGCATTGTTTGGCCAAACTTTTATTTTTATTCAGCATACCTTATTGCCTAATACTGAAAATTTTTTATCAAAAACGAGCGAAAAATGCCGAAATTAATTAGATGTATTTTTTGGGCGGCAACAATTTATGTTACAACCCAATGCAAAAAATTTTGGTCTGGCGGTCAAACAAAAGGTCGCCAAAATTGGGGTCGAAAAAAATTGTTTGAAAGTGTCCCCCCCCTCCTCGAAACCAAATCCTGGCTACGGCCCTGACTCCCTTCATATTTTTTTACTCAAATCTTCATAAAAA
>OZJO01003991.1:0-57385 GCA_900406225.1 Acrobeloides nanus | reverse complement strand
CCCCATGGATAGACCCCAAAAAATCAATTTTTTCCAAAATTTTCAACTTTTTCTAAAAACACTTAGAAAATGTTCGCCATGGCCAAAAACGGTGGAAAATGTCGAAATGTCGGCGAAAGAAGTCAAATAAAGGTGTTTTTGGTGGCCCCTTATTTCAAAGAAAATGCTATTTTTGGCATAATTAACAACTTGGAATGTCGATTTCTCGTCGACCTGAAGTCGGTCGGAAAAAATTTTTACGGAATCTTTATCTACATTTTTTTGTGATTTTTTGAGGCAGTTGTCGTCAAAATCGAGGAGTCACTGTTGGGGACCTTTCCTTGTAAGGGATTCGTACCCCTTTTAAAAAATTTCTGGCTACGTCACTGGGTCCAGATCATTTCAATAAGTTTTTGCTCTTTGATAAGTTGACAGTGTCAGATAACGTTGAAATTTTTATTTTGATGCGTTTCGAAACGTTCCGACACATCGGAACGCATCACTTGTTGCTTTATAAAATAAAACTTCCGACTCTTTTTTCGCATAGAACCATGAGAGTAAGTAAGCAAAGTTTCTGAAACATGTAATATCCTTGTAAAACATGTAATCTCTTCGAAGTGTTACACCCAGATTTTTTCGGGAATAGGCTCAAATTATTGAAAAAATCTAACTAGAGTTCTGAAAAGTCTAAAAGGCTCAAGTTTTATATATCACGGTGTGCCGTTGCTGAACTGAGATTGCATATCCATTATTTTCAGTTTGCTTTTTTCAGGCTGCCTTGAAATGAAATAATTCTCGGATAAAATGCAAGAGAGGTAAATTTGGAGGTCAATACGCTGGGTTTTTTTCGAAAAAAAATTTATTCTGGGCACTTAGAAATTTCCAAATACTGTAAAATTTTTTCTAGGCGGGGAATCGATTGCGCGCACTCCAGAACCGTGAAAACGCTTCTTTGGTCCTGATTCAGGGAAGAAATCGGTATATCGAAGCAAAAATCACTTTATTTACGTAAATACGAATCCTTTCCCTGAATCAGGGTCAAGGAAGCGTTCTCACGGTTCGGAAGTGCGCGCAATCGATTCTCCGCCTAGAAAAACCTAAGAATCGACGGTTTTCTCATAAAAATCCGAAAATGTTTGATTTTCGCTTCAATATACCGATTTCCCTGAATCAGGGTCAAGGAAACATTTTCACACTTCGGGAATGCGCGCAATCGATTTTTCGCATAAAATTACCCCTAGAGGGTCACTTGTTAAAAAAATCTAAAAATTTTTCTACTCGACCATATTCTGTATAGCTTGTTTCAAAAAGAGATACTATACAAAACTTTTCGACTCCAGTTATGAGCGATTTCATCCGATCTGGCTAGTTAAGCAACTTGAGCCCGCAGGTTCAATCCCGCTAGTATCGAATTCTTTTGCAGCACCCAAAAATGATAAAAAATTTTGCCTATGGGTATTTTTATGCGAGGAACACGAATCCGCTGTTATTTTTTCATGAAAAATTTTGTAAAAAATAGGAATTTTAATTTTTAATAAATTTAAAATCGTGATATGAGTTCATGTTTTGAGTTAGACTCAATAGAAACAAAGTTTAACTGTAAAAGTTGAAAATGTAACATTTCTATTGAGTCTAACTCAAAACATGAACTCATATCACCATTTTTAATTTATTAAAAATTAAAATTTATATTTTTTACAAAATTTTTCATGAAAAAATAACAACGGATTCGTGTTTCTCGCATAAAAATACCCCTAGGCAAAATTTTTTATCAGTTTTGGGTGCTGCAAACAGAATTCGCTCCTAGCGGAATCGAACCTGCGGGCTCAAGTTGCTTAACTTGCCAGATCGGATGAAATCGCTCATAACTGGGATACGGAAGTTTCTATAGTATCTCTTTTTGAAACAGGCTATACCCCCCCCCCTTTAAAGAGCTTTTGAACAAGTCTCCTTAATTGAGTAACTTAACTTTTTCTAAGATCCCTTTCCAGTGGTAATGATAGTACCCTATGGACCAAAATTTAGAACCCAAAATTTAAAAACCCAAAATTAGGCTTAGGTCTTAGGATTGGGCTTAGCCTAAGCTAGTTTTGGGTTTCTAAAGTTTGTTTTTCTAAACTTCAGACTTATTGAATTTTAAGTTGTCTAAATTTTGATTTCCTTAATTTCAGATTCTAAATTTCGGGATTCTAAATTAAGATTAAAATCATGATAGTATATACATAATGTCTAACTCTGAAAACTTAAAAATTCCGTCGGATATCCGGCCCCACGAGGGGGTCGGATAATCGAGGTTCGAAATACAGTCACCCTTGATTATTCGATCCCCTCCCGGTCCTCTATCACAATCCATAAAATCAAAATAACTCAAAATCAGATCTGAATCCGAACTCCAGATCCAGAATCCGTAATTAGAATCCGAATCTAGAATCCAAATTCAGAATCCAAAATCCGAATTCAAAACCCGGATTCAGAACCCGAATCTAGAATCCAAATGAAGAATCTGGAATTTGGATTCAGAATCCGGATTCAGAGTCCAGAATCCGTATTTAGAACTCGAATCCAGAATCTAAATTCAGAATCCAAAATCCGGAATCAGAATCCGAATCCAGAATCCGAATTCAGCATCCGGAATTTGGATCAGAATCCGGATTCAAAGTCCAGAATCCGTATTTAGAACCCGAATCCAGAATCCAAATTCAGAATCCAAAATCCGAATTCAGAATCTGGATTCAGAATCCGGATCCAGAATCTGGATTCAGAATCCGGGTTCTATCTCTCAGGATTGACTGTTTCTGAAATTTGCATATTTCGAACCTCCATTATCCAACCCCCTCCCACCGACCTTGATTATCCAACCTTTCCCGATGGAGATCGGATAATCGAGGGTTGACTGTATTACACATGGCGCCAAGAGCCTCTTGAGTTGTATATTTTTTATAATTATCGTTGAATAATAAAAACAGGCTAAAAGTTTTTCCAAGAAAACTTTCTAGTTTATCCAAGTTAATAATTCTAAAAATCTCTAACCATGGGCTTATGGATATTTCTATTCAACCATGCACAATGGGAATATTTAATCAGTAATTGCTCGGCCAAAAACATTTCTGAATGGCATGCCGAAGGAGCCTCTAGTGCGCCTATCGGGATTTTATATTCAATCATGGGGATTTTATGTGAGGTATTTTTTTATTAATAAACTTGAAAAATCAGTCTCTTGTTTAGCTTATTTATATCCCATTAATGCTAGCCATGCTGAAGCCAGAATTTATACAGCATTCATGTTATAAGTTCATGTTTTTGCTGGGAGTAATAGATATGATAGTTCTTCCATTTGAATCGATTATTGTTGGTATTCAAAATTTCAAAGGAGCACATTTTTGTACTAACCCGAGCTTTTATTATGTTACTGGGTTTGTTGCGACAGGTATAACCCGTTTCAGCCCATAGGGGAAAAATTGTGATCTTAAATTTAAACTCCGAAGTCAGCATACCGTTCGACCTAGCAAGTTTTAACTTAAAAGCAAAGTTTGTCTTGACAAGGCTGAGTTCGAATCCCAACCTAGTCAAAAAAAATTTTTTTTGCGAAAATAAGAAGTTGCTATTTACGTTCTAAATAATCCTAAAAATGAACTATAAATTCATCCCCTTCAGGCAAACTATTAAAGAAAAATTCATTTTAAAACGAGGAGGGGATCGCTTATAGAGCCGACTAAATAATGTTTAACTAACTTATTTTAGCTGGTTGGTTCAGCTCTTCAATGACATGCATCATATTAGCAATTGATCGCTTCTTTGAAATGGTTTGGCCTCGTACGGCTGAAATACTTTTTAAAGGAAAAATCATGATCATATGGCTAATCTTTCCCATCTTATACGGATTTACAACAATGTTTCATACTTCTGCTGTATACAGCACAAAATATTTTGCTTTTTTCTTCGATCCATTTATCGGAACGGACGGGTTACAAGGGATGCCTCAAGTAGGAAAAATTATTTATTATCATATATAGGCAAGGTCGTTATACTTAATTCTCACTCTGAAAACTCGGCTATATCCCCTCTGATATCAAAATGGGTTTATACATCGGCATGGAAATCGACATTTCGGAAGTGATGCTCAACCCCTGAGCACCTTTCCCCGACATGGCCCATCCTCCCTCCATCTCCCATCCACTCGATACAACCCTCAAGCACGACCCTCCCACATCCTCATGCCCAATCCCTCCGACTTGAGACTCAACGTTCTAATCGTCAGTTGAAAAAATTGTCCTAGACCGTCCTGTGCCCTGTATGGTACATCAAAATCGGTTACGTTGGTCCCTAGCTTGATCTGCCATCAAAAAGGTTATCCAGCTACATCGGGTCGATTTTCTAAATCAGATCGATGGCTCATAAACTTTTTTGGAAAGTTCACACAAAGTTTTTAGTTTTATGAACTAACATTCCTTATCATCCACAACATTGGAGTAGCATTTTTCTTGGGTAGTATCTATACTATTCTATGTCTAGTTTTGGTCATCAAATCAAAAGTTTATAAAAATGGCAATATTTCCAAGCTGCAAAAATTGGTAAGCAAGGAAGATAAGTAAGGTAAAGGAAATGCGCAAATTTAGATGACCCTTCAGGCACTTTGCATCTGTGTTGAAATTTTTATTGGAGCGATTGTTTATGTCTACATGCAGTTCTTTTCAGTTTCGGAATTCATAGTTATTGTCGCGCAAATATGCTTGATTTTGATTCATGGTAAACACCGCGTCGTAAAAATTGACGCCACACCAGTTCCATTAGACAGTACGTCGGCATTGAGAGTCGACATTTCGGAAGTGATGATCAACCCCTGAGCATCCTGCCCCATTTCGACACGGCTCCACCTCACTCCATCCCCCCACTCACTCTGCGCAACCCCCAAATACGGCCCTTCCACACTTTATGCTCAACCTCTCCGACCCAAGACTCAACGCTCAACCCGTCAGTTGAAAAAACTGTCCTAGACCGTCCTGTGCCATGCATGGTGTGGACCTCTATAAAGTGGTGTGGCCGGGCTTATCCCGATGGAAAACTTTACATTTACCAATTTTAGGTGACAATCCAATCGTCTACCTGTGCCTCAACAAATCTCTCCGTAACTCCATCTTTAAATCGGTTCGTGAATTTTTCACAAGAATCACAGCGTAAATTAGTCATATCAATAGAAGCACACCACGACAGAATAATTTACAAAGAGCACATAAATCTCATCAAGTTTCTCCTGTTCCTGCTATTACTTTTCAAAATGGTTCTTAGTTCTTCTTTTTACTTACTTCTATTTTATCTTTAGTTCTTAAAGGAGAGCCAACTTTGCAGCAGCACTCGGGAGACCATTTCTAGCAGAGTTTTTTCAGAATCTGAGCTTCATTATGACACCAAAACCAAGTCAAACGGATTTATCTATCAAAAGTTATGACAAAAACTCTGCTAGAAATTGTCTCTCGAGTGTTGATACAAAGTTGACTCGCCCTTTAACCCGTTTTTGGCCGGACTTTTTTTTTATTGATTTTTTATGAAAAACATGTTAATTGTGGTGTGAATAGCATATCAGGCAAAAAGAAAACTTTTAGAACCTCAAATTTCGGGCCGAAAAATAGCTGCCAAAGACCGTGACTCGATTTTTCGAAGTCATCAGAAAACCACAAAACTTCACTCAAAACTTAAAAAGGACTTCAAATTCGGATTCCCCGCTATTAAAAATCTAAATAAAGTGTATAAAAGCTTTTTTGGGGCCCTCAGGAATCGCGAGAAAAGTTGAAAATAAGATTTCGTGCGAGGTACCAAGAATTGCGAAATTTTCATAAAAAACGTTACATTTTCTTTTTTTAAGTTTTTCTCATTTTTAGTAAAGTTAACCCGAAAATCGTTTGCACATATGTGTTGCTTATAAGCTGAAAAATCTCTCCCAGCACAAAAAGTATCGATCAAAGCTATTTCGTCATAGATAGAGATAAAAACATCGATGTTGTATTTTTACAACCGTGGCCAAAGACGGGTTAAAGTCATGGTGTGTACGATGTGTGTGGAAAATAGTCAAAGGAGTGGTATGCCACAATACCTCAAGTAGGGATAAGATTCCGCAGATTGAGATAGCTAAAAAGAAGCTCGAGACAACCGTTCCGCAACCTGTTGAGGTTGCGATGCGATTGCTATAAAGGTTTGGGATAGCTCAGTTTCCAGGAGTTTGGAGGTGGTTTGCCACCAAATTATCTAGTAGCCCGATGTAGCAGCCTACAGCTTCACCTTGGTCGTTGAGTCGGTGTCTGCTCTGATGTGTTTTTGATCTTAGATTTTTATAATTTCTGAGGTTGTCGAAACTTCGCAGGTTGCCGTTATGTTCTTATTTCCGAGTTTGTCGTAATTCATGAGGTTACCGAATGCTCTTATTTTCAAATGTTTTTATGTTCTTGAATTAAGTCAATAGTAAAAGTTTAATGATACTGTCTACCCACATTATAGATTCCATGTCTCCGCGATAAATTCTATGAAGCCGCTTCCACTTGCGCATATTATTTGGGTTGTTTGTCTCTTAGTCTAGGTTCCCCACCTAGTCTACTCTCTCCGATTTAGGATAGCTTCACCTCCGATGAGATAAGGTATCTTAAATTCGACTTTAAGATTTTGTGAACTTATATTAATTAAGACATCGTTTCTGGAAAGATTTGAAATTCCAGAGGCACCCGGGGAACAATTTTTAAAAAGTTCGACTCGAATTTTTTATAGTGGGGAAGTTTTTAGTTATGATGAGTACATAAAAATATTACTACGACATCTCGCGATTCTTTCACTATAGATGAAAAATATCCATTTTATCCTTCTTTTATATTATAGGCTTATAGAAAAAGGCATGTGCATTCAAACCGCTATAAAAAATTTAATTTAAATTCTTTTCCCTTCGGGTCTTTTTTATTTTCTAGCCCTATCGTCAGGCTAAATTTATAAAAGAAAACTGAAGGGTATATCGTTTGACTTTATTTTTTAAACCCATTTTTATAATTTTTTCATAGTTTTTTGGGTGTCATGCATATTTTCAACTTCTGTCAAGCAAATAAAAAGCTTTTTCTATGAAATCTTTTTTATTTGCAAGAGCAACATTAGATCTAAAAAATTGCCGAGCGGTTTCTAAAAGAATTTTGTTTTCGATTTTCTACGGCACTTTGAAGATTGTGTATAACACATATAACAGTGCAATTTCACCTATAAAACCCGTCTTGAAAATTTAAAATTTTGCCAAAAATGTGTTCTGAGGGGTTTTCGCGGTCAAAAAACACGATCGATTTGAGTCAATTTGAAATGAATCGGAGCTAGTTTTGATTGAACTACACCCTCTGGAAGGCAGGGGTACGTAAAAGAGGGGGTACCCCCAACTTTAAAGTGTCGTAGAAAAGTCAAAACTCGGTCTTTATAAAACTCAAAAATAACGACGGGATCGTGTTCCCCGAATAAAAAAGTGGAAAGGCAAAAATTTTAGCTCATTTGGACGTAATTTTGAAAAAGCGACCCTCGGGGGATCGAACCCGCGATCTTCAGATTGATGGCGCGCGACTTAGACCACTAGACCATGAGTCTGGAACTTTTTTCAAACTTGAAACAGACTACTTTTCATATAGTTTTTCTCCACGACGATAATTTTTTCACAAAAAGTGATGTTCTACAAAGTTGATCGCCGAGATATTAGGAATTGAACAAAAAAATCCTAAACGGATTTAAAATGGTCGAGATAATGCCTTAATAACGCAAAAATAGGTATCCATCCAGAAAGGTACCTTAATGAGGTCAAAATCAAAAAATTCCTTCAGATTCGTGTCCGCCAAACCCCCATGTACAAAAAAATCAGCCAATTTGGGCACAATATGTAGAAAAAATACTGGGGTCGAATACCCAAAAAGTGCTAATTTTTGGTATTTTCTCTCTAAAAAATCGAAATTAAAAGATTTTTCAATAAAATTTTTTGCAAAAAAATCCCGTGACGGTGGCAATCGAATAAGCCCATGGGTGACTGAAAAGGATTTAAACTCGATTTTTGGCGAACTTTTGAAAGTATGGAATAAATTTTCTAACATCCTGTATATGTTGCGCCCGATCCTGAACGAAAATTGTTCGTTCAAGATCGGGTGTCCGATTTTGAACGAACAATTTTTTTATCTTGAACAAGTTAGGCTTAGGTTTCAGACTTAGGCTTAGCCTAAGCCTAAGCTTAGGCTAAGTCTAAGCCTAAGTCCGAAACCTAACTTCGTTCAAGATTGGGCGCTCGATTCAGAATTGGGCGAAATTCAGGATCGGGCTCAATATAAATATTTTTTTAAGTCTTTATCTACATGAAGTTTCAAAGTGCAAAGTAAAATTAACTCTATTTCTAGAAACAATTTTCTACTTCCTAAAGTAATAAAACTGAAAGAAAAACATACTCGTTAGATATTTTTATTACTATAAACACTATGAAAACGATAGAAAAGGTGAGTATGAAATGCTATAAAGTATTTTGTAATAAACAAACCCATAAAACTAATCCTGATCAATGATCCAGTGCCTATTTATAGTGGGATAATTCTCGTTGATCTTTTCGTAAACACTTCCTTAAATCATATTAGATTTAAACATTTACTAGTTAACGAGTAATCTTAAAAACAAGCGTGCCTAACACTGCCATACAAAATTTGGGTGTAAACAAATATCCCATATATATATAATGGAAATGTTGAAATACATCAGAAGTAAAATCGTTTGGTTATGGTAGCAGTAGCACTTTTCTTCAAGTCCTAAATGCCACTTTTGACAACAATTCACACCAATAATAAACTTTCGTCAAGCATATTAGGTTATATTTTTACGTTTTCTCTAATATATCTCATTAAAACTCAATCAGGAGATATTTAAAAGATTATAAAAGGGTCCTATTGAACAATTGCATCTTAGACATCCTCTTCAATACTAATACTTTTTTGATTTCACAGGTACGTTTATAATAGGTTGTCTCATAAGCTTGTGCAATTAAAAAAAATACTGTTAACAAAGGGGTTTTAACACAGATTTATTAGGAGCTCCAATAGAAAGAAACGCGACTATGAGTTCTTCGTGAGGTTTTTTCTGTATCGATATCCCTATAGGAGTTTGAAGAGCCCTTAGATAGGTTACTACTAGTAGGTGCATTTGAAGTGGTGTGCAAACTTAAAAAATGCCCATTTTGGCCCTTCTGAATATTGGGCATTAGAGGGGTTTGTTACACTTTAGTATTTTGAGCATATCTCTTGATAGTTAAATCCAATTTCGATGATCTCAATGTCGTTAGAAAGATGGAGACGCGAACTACAACTTTTATATCGGGTGTATGGGGTCATATTGTGGAAAAAGTTATTGAAAAATTAGGTATTGCGCAAAAACCTGGGTCCCCTGAGGGTCAAAAATTCAAAGATATGGCTCTAGAAAAACTTTGTTCCCACCAGTTCGACAGCAAGTCAGACAACATTGAAAAACAGAAGAGTCGACCCTTATGATTTTTTAGAAATTTTTTTCCGAAAAATACATAAGGGTCCCCTTATGATTTTTATAAAAAAAGGATTGGTACCCCCATTAAGGGATTGGTATCCCTTTTAAAAATTTCTGGATACGTCACTGGGTCCAGATCATTTCAATAAGTTTTTGCTCTTTGATAAGTTCGACAGTGTCAGACAACGTTGAAATTTTTATTTCGACGCGTTCCGAAACGTTGAAACGCATCACTAATTCGTTCCGACGTCGGAACGTTTCCGAACGTGTCGGAACGACCTATTAGTGATCATTCCAGAACGTGTCGGAACATGTCAGAACGAATTAGTGATGCTATTAGTGGCACATTAGTGATCTCAAAAATTTTGGAACGAATTAGTGCAAGCCCTAAGATTCGCTAGCCGATTTAGAATCATTGATCTTGATCAGCTAGCCGATATTGAATATTCATTATTGGTTAGTTGATCTTAAATTTAAAAACCCAAAATTAGACTTAGGCTTAAGCTTAGGCCTTAGGACTGGGCTTAGCCTAAGCCTAGTTTTGGGTTTCTAAATTTTGTTTTTCTAAACTTCAGACTTATTGAATTTTAAGTTGTCTAAATTTTGATTTCCTTAATTTCAGATTCTAAATTTCGGGATTCTAAATTAAGATTAAAATCATGATAATATATACATAATGTCTAACTCTGAAAACTTAAAAATTCCGTCGGATATCCGGCCCCACGAGGGGGTCGGATAATCGAGGTTCGAAATACAGTCACCCCTCGATTATCCGACCCCCTCCCGGTCCTCTATCACGATCCATAAAATCAAAATAACTCAAAATATGAATCTGAATCCGAACTCCAGATTCAGAATCCGTAATTAGAATCCGAATCTAGAATCCGAAATTTGGATTCGGAAAGGCTAAAGTTTTTCCAAGAAAACTTTCTAGTTTATCCAAGTTAATAATTCTAAAAATCTCTAACCATGGGCTTATGGATGTTTCTATTCAACCATGAACAATGGGAATATTTAATCAGTAATTGCTCGGCCAAAAACATTTCTGAATGGCATGCCGAAGGAGCCTCTAGTGTGCCTATCGGGATTTTATATTCAATCCTGTGGATCTTATGCGAGGTATTTTTTATCAATAAACTTGAAAAATCAGTCTCTCGTTTAGCTTATGTATATCCCATTAATGCTAGCCATGCTAAAGTCAGAATTTATACAGCATTCATGTTATAAGTTCATGTTTTTGTTAGGAATATTAGATATGACAGTTCTTCCATTTGAATCGATTATTGTTGGTATTCAAAATTTCAACGGAGCACATTTTTGTACTAACCCGAGCTTTTATTATATTACTGGGTTTGTTGCCACAGGTATAACCCGTTTCAGCCCATAGGGGAAAAAGTGAATCGTAAATTTAAATTCCGAAGTCAGCATACCGTCCGATCTGGCAAGTTTTAACTTAAAAGCAAAGTTTGTCTTGACACGACTGAGTTCAAATCCCAACCCAGAGCCGACTAAATAATGTTTAACTAACTTATTTTAGCTGGTTGGTACTGCTCTTCAATGACATGCATCATATTAGCAATTGATCGTTTATTTGAAATGCTTTGGCCCCGTATGGCTGAAATAATTTTTAAAGGAAAAATCATGATCATATGGCTAATCTTTCCCATCTTATACGGATTTACACCCATGTTTCAATCTTCCGCTGTATATAGCATAAAATATTTTGCTTTTTTCTTCGATCCATTTATCGGAACGGACGGGTTACAAGGAATGCCTCAAGTAGGAAAAATTATTTATTATCATATATAGGCAAGGTCGTTATACTTAATTCTACTGTGAAAACTCATGTATACCCCCCCCCCTTCGACATCAGTTTGTGCATCGGCATGGAAGTCAACATTTCGGAAGAGATACTCAACCCCTGAGCACCTTTCCCATTTCGACACGGCCCCTCTTCCCTCCATCCCCCACCCACTCAGCACAGCCCTCAAGCACGATCCTCCCACATCCTCATGCCCAATCCCTCCGACTTGAGACTCAACGCTCAAATCGTCAGTTGAAAAAACGGTCCTAGACCGTCCTGTGCCCATGTATGGTACATCAAAACTGTTAGGTTGGTCCCTAGCTTGATCTGCCATCAAAAAAGTTATCAAGCTACATCGGGTCGATTTTCTAAATCAGATCGATGATCAACTTTTTTGGAAAGTTCACACATATTTTTTAGTTTTATGAACTAACATTCCTTATCATCCACAACATTGGAGTAGCATTTTCCTTGGGTGGCATTTATACTATTCTGTGCCTAGTTTTGGTAATCAAAGCAAAAGTTTACAAAAATGCCAATATTTCCAAGTTGCAAAAAGTGGTAAGCAAGGAAGATAAGTTGGGTAAAGGAAATGCGCAAATTTAGATGACCCTTCAGGCACTTTGCATCTGTGTTGAAATTTTTATCGGAGCGATTGCTTATGTCTACATGCAGTTCTTTTCAGTTCCGGAATTCATAGTTATTGTCGCACAAATATGCTTGATTTTNTGCCTAGTTTTGGTAATCAAAGCAAAAGTTTACAAAAATGCCAATATTTCCAAGTTGCAAAAAGTGGTAAGCAAGGAAGATAATTTGGGTAAAGGAAATGCGCAAATTTAGATGACCCTTCAGGCACTTTGCATCTGTGTTGAAATTTTTATTGGAGCGATTGCTTATGTCTACATGCAGTTCTTTTCAGTTCCGGAATTCATAGTTATTGTCGCACAAATATGCTTGATTTTGACTCATGGTAAGCACTGCGTCGTAAAAATTGACGACATACCAGTTCCATTAGACAGTACGTCGGCATTGAGAGTCGACATTTCGGAAAGTGATGCTTAACCCCTGAGCACCCTGCCCCATTTCGACACAGTCCCTCCTCACTCCATCCCCCCACCCACTCTGCGTAACCCCCAAGCACAGCCCTTTGACACCTTCATGCTCAACCCCCCCCCCCTGAACCAAGACTCAACGCTTAACCCGTCTGTTGAAAAAAATTGTCCTAAACCGTCCTGTGTCATGCATGGTGTGGACCTCTATAAAGTGGCGTGGCCGGTCTTATTCTGATGGAAAATTTTACATTTACCAATTTTAGGTGACTCCCCAATCGTCTATCTGTGCCTCAACAAATCTCTCCGTAACTCCGTCTTTAAATCAGTTCGTGAAATTTTCACAAGAACTAAACCGTCCATTAGTCATATCAAAATCATTCGTCCAGTTTCCATGGTTTTCGTTCGAAGATCCTAAAAGACCCGTTGTACATGTGTGGTGTCAATACAAAAAAAGTAAAATCGTTTGAAAAATGTAGCAAGTCCTCTAAAAGTTGGGCTTTTGCCATTTTGGTGGCTTACCTTGTAACAGGCATAATTCTTGGTAAGAATTGTTCTACGAATTTGTTTATCACTCTTGTGAAAGCTGGTGATCAGCGCAACAACTTTTATATTACACCTATAGCATTTTTTCGCTTCAATAAAAAGTTAGATGCAACTTTTTGCAATATGTACTGAATTTTTGAACGGGTTTTCGACAAAATGGCGATTTTGTCCATGTAATGGAAGTTTTTGGCCAAAGTGTACTTTCCAAAAAATGTAGTTCAAATTCCCAGGAAAATTTTGGTATATTGGGTTTGGTATGTTAGCACAGAAGTTTTTCGAGTTAAAACTAATTTATTCTTGGAAAATGGTGATTTTTTGATATTTTTAGCATAGCAAGATCCCAAAACCTATGTTAACTTATTTCTTTTTGCCTAAAAATGAGTTGTTATACCGTTTTGGGCCATGGACAACAATTTCTGATCATTTTTGAGTCTGAAAAAGCCTTAAAAAAATTAGCATTTTTGCTTTGAACATGTCCACGAACCTGTAAAGTTTTTCCAAATTGGTCTAAATGATTTTCACATTGAAAATTTTAAAAACTTGTGCCTTTTTTCAATAGTATATAACGTTTCATATAGTTGTTTTCAAAATTGAATTTGAGTTCCGATCTTTGTCAAAACTCATGGCTTCTTTTTTTATGTTATACAAATAAATTTTCTGTTACGTCAGCCAGCTACAAATTACTTAAGTATTACAAATTGTAAATGAGACAAACAAAATGACACTAAAATTATCCAATTTGAACATTGTTTTGGGTTATTGAAACGAAAATTCTGATTCATGTTTTCGTTTCAATAACCCAAAACAATGTTCAAATTGGATAATTTTGGTGTCATTTTGTTCGTCTCATTTAGCTATAAAAAATTGCTACAATGTTCATTTTATGAAAATTTAAAAAATTGATGCAAAATTCGATTTTTCCGCAAAAATTCAAAAAAGTTTGTGCATTACAACGAAGAGCTTGTAATAATTTCAAAATTTCAAACGCAATTGTCTTGAAAACTACAACGATTAAGAACATGCCGTAAAAACAAAAAATGCTCGATTTTTTATGATCTTTCCGAATATATCATTTTTTCATATGGTTGTAAATGACTAGACTGGTCCTTTAAGTACAATTTATCTAGATCTTGAATAATAAAAGTAAAGTAAGGAGTTTATTAACGGAAAAAACCACAGATAATAATCATGAACAACAGTTTACTAAGTATTTTTCGATTAATTTATACTTATATATGTACTTATTATTTTGTAACGTTAAATCTCATGCCCTAATGATACCCTAAGAAAGAAAACTTCGATCCAATTCGAATACTTGATTTCATTCTAGCTGGTACTTATTAAGAGACACTTCCTTGAGCATTTAAACGTTTCGAGCGCGCTTCAAGTTGAATTTATTTAGTGAGATTAATACATGGGGAAATTTGAAAGTCATTTCAAAGCAAAAATCGAGCAGCCAAAAATTCAAATCCTTCACATATCTCGATTTTACATGTATTTTTTGAATTTTCTAACTTGTCTAAACACTACAGATAATTTTTTCGGTCAAATTTTAACGCTGATCGAACTCCTCGTAATTAAAACGGTTTTTGTAAATGTAGTGTTTAGACAGGTTGAAAAATACACGTAAAATCGAGGTATGAGAGCTTCGTACAAGGATTTGAATTTTTGGCCGCCCGATTTTTGATTTGGAATGACTTTCAAAAATCTTCCCACGCATTAATCTCACTAAATAAATTCAAATTGAAGCGCGCTCGACCATTTAACATTAGTACCAGGGGGAGAATCTGAATTCTAAATCCGGATTCAGAATCCGGATTCAAAATCCAGAATCCATATTTAGAATCCGAATCCAGAATTCAGAATCCGAATTCAGAATCCGTATTTAGAACCAGAATCCAAATTCAGAATCCAAAATCTGAATTCAAAATTCGGATTCAGATTCCGAATCCAGAATCCGAATTCTATCTCGCAGGGTTGACTGTTTTCGAAATTTACATATTTCTAAAAATCCCTAATCATGGGCTTATGGATGTTTCTATTCAAACATGCACAATGGGAATATTTACACAGTAATTGTTCGGCAAAAAACATTTCTGAATGGTATGTCGAAGGAGCCTCTAGTGCACCTATTGGGATTTTATATTCAATTTTGGGGATCTTATGCGAGGTATTTTTTATCAATAAACTTGAAAAATCAGTCTCTTGTTTAGCTTATGTATATCCCATTAATGCTAGCCATGCTGAAGCCAGAATTTATACAGCATTCATGTTATAAGTTCATGTTTTTGTTGGGAGTAATAGATATGATAGTTCTTCCATTTGATTCAATTATTGTTAGTATTCAAATTTTCAACAGAGCACATTTTTGTTCTAACCCGAGCATTTATTATATAACTGGGTTTATTGCGACAGGTATAACCCGTTTCAGCCTATAGGGGAAAAAGTGTGATCGTAAATTTAAACTCCAAAGTCAGCATACCGTCCGATCTGGCAAGTTTTAACTAAAAGTAAAGTTTGTCTTGACACAGCTGTATTCGAATCCCAACTTAGTCAAAAATTTTTTGCCCAAAATAAGAAGTTCTATTCACGTTCTAAATAATAACTTTTTATTTTAGGCAAAAAAATTTTGACCAGGTTGAGGAGTGGTCCATAAAAATTGGTAACTAAAATTTTTGCATATTCGTATGGCGACCCTACATCTCGCCCAAAATCAGCTCGGCCAAGCGACAACTCGCCCAAAATCAGCTCGGCCAAGCGACAACTCGCCCAAACCACAACTCGCCCAAACTACAACTCGGCCAAAACACAACTCGCCCAAACTATAACTTGGCCAAAATACTCCTCTCATCGAGTAGAGTCGATTGGTATAAGCGAAAAGTATTTTGGCCAAGTTGTATTTTAGCCGAGTTGTATTTTGGACGAGTTGTAGTTTGGCCGAGATGTGGTTTGGGCGAGATGTCGTTTGGCCGAGCTGATTTTGGGCGAGATGTAGGGTCGCCATTCGTATTTTTGCCTGAAAAACACGATTTTGGCCTTATTATTGCGTAAAAATATGAAAATGCGATTTTTAAATTTTACGCAAATTTTGACGAATTATCGACTGTTTTTGCTTAAATAACATTTACCTAACTTTTCTAAATAATGTTTAGCTAACTTTTTTTAGCTGGTTGGTTCACCGCTTCAATGACATGCATCATATTGGCAATTAATCGTTTCTTTGAAATGCTTTGGCCCCGTGCGGCTGATGTACTTTTTAAAGGCAAAATCATGATCATATGGCTAACCTTTCCCATCTTTTACGGATTTACACCCATGTTTCAATCTTCTGCTGTATATAGCACAAAATATTTTGCTTTTTTCTTCGATCCATTTATCGGAACGGACGGGTTACAAGGGATGCCTCAAGTAGGAACAATTATTTGTTATCATATATAGGCAAGGTCGTTATATTTAACTCTCACTCTGAAAACTCAGCTATAACCCACTCCCCTCCCCCTCCGTCATCAAAATTGGTTAGGCTGACCCCTAGCTTGATCCGTCATCAAAAAAGTTATCCAGCTACATTGGGTCGATTTTCTAAATCAGATCGATGATCAACTTTTTTGAAAAGTTCACACATATTTTTTAGTTTTACGAGCTAACATTCCTTATCATTCACAACTTTGGAGTAGTATTCTTCTTGGGTGGCATCTATACTATTCTGTGTCTAGTTCTGGTAATCAAATCAAAAGTTTACAGAAATGGCAATATTTCCAAGTTGCAAAAATTGGTAAGCAAGGAAGATAAGTTGGGTAAAGGAAATGCGCAAATTTAGATGACCCTTCAGTCACTTTGCATCTGTGTTGAAATATTTGTTGCAGCGGTTGTTTATGTTTACATGCAGTTCTTTCCAGTTTCAGAATTCGTGATTATTGTCGCGCATATATGCTTCATTTTTATTCATGGTAAGTATCGCGTCGTAAAAATTGACGACACACCAGTCCATTAGACAGTACATCAGCATTGGGGGTCGACATAATGGAAGTGATGCTCAATCCCCTGAGCACCCTGCCCCATTTTCACATGACCCCTCCTCATTCCATCCCCCACCCACCCACTCGGCACAACCGCACACCCTCATGCTCAACCCCTCCGACCCAAGACTCAACGTTCAACCCGTCAGTTAAAAAACTGTCCTAGACCGTTCTGTGCCCATGTATGGTGTGACGTGGCCGGGTTTATCTTGATGGAAAATTTTACATTTACCAATTTTAGGTGACACCCCAATTGTCTACCTGTGCCTCAACAAATCTCTCCGTAAATCCGTCTTTAAATCGGTGCGTGAATTTAATACAAGAATCAACGCGTCCATTAGTCATATCAATAGAAGCACATCACGGCAAAGCACTAATTTACAAGGAGCGCATAGATTTCATCAAGTTGCTCCTCTTCCTGCTATTACTTCTCAAAATGATGTTTAGTCCTTCTTTTTACTTACTTCTATTTTATTTTGTAGTCCTTAAAGGCATGGTGTGTGTGGGATGCCAAAATCTGTACCGGAAGTTGGGGTCAAAAACCGCATATACAGTCGGCGCTCGAGAAACCGCCCCGAAAATTCGATAAACCGACCCCAAACTATTTTTTCGTTGAGATTTTGATTTCGTTGTATTTTCACACATTAGAAAAAAATCAAAATTTTAAGGCAAAATTGCAGAATTTTCGATAAATTTTACGAAAATTTCGTAAAATTCGTTTCCGTTCGCAATCCAGTTGGATTCAAGCCTTCCCGACGCCTTTCATCAACGTTTTCCGTGTTATGCGAATTTAGTGGTTCTAGTTGTGTATTTTTGAGTTCCTGCATCGCATTATGAAACGATTCTAGTTATGTATTTCTAGTTGTGTATTTTCTAGTTATTATTTTGCACTTTTGATCGGAGAAAATATTTTTTATGCAAACTTAAATTAGCAAAGTTGTTCAGCATAAAATGCTCTGTCGATTGATGCTATTTTTTCACAATTTTTCCGCGAAAAATTCAAAAAAGTTTGATTATTACAACGAAAACATGTACACGAATTCATATTTTCAAATGCATTTATCTCTATGGGGAAAACGATGCAGATGATGTCGTAAAAACAAAAAAGTGCTCAATTTTTCATGATCTTTCCGAATATATCATTTTTCCATATGATTGTAACTTAATGGACTGGTCCTTTAATATCATAATGTGACTCAAGTCTGTTTCTGATGTTTCTATGTTTTCAAAACCATGTGAGGTCCCATGAGAGGAATAATAAAATTTCTTTTGTTTGGTAAAAGCTTAACAATATTTTTCTTTTCAACTTTCTTTTCAACTACAATTTTAAAACTTTAGTCTTTACAATCGCTTTATTTTAGCTTTGATTTGTCCCCATTGATCAGAACTCTAAACAAAAGAACTTATTCGCACAAAGAATACCACGCTATAGCGTCAATGTGATTGACGCTATAGCGAGATTAAACGAAATAATAAAAATATGCTGGGCTATTTAAATTTTCATCTTTCAATATAAAGTAATACTCATGTTAGTAGGATTTTTCCTACTAGATTTAAAAACTCTTAACTTTTAAAGGGACACCACTTTAGAGTCAGATCTCGACCAAAAAAAATTTTGTTAAAATGTCGGTTCTAGGGGTAAAAACATTCGAAAAATCGATTGCGCGCACTCTCAAAGCGTGAAAATACTTCCTTAACCCTGATTCAGGGAAGATGATGGGTGTGTTGAAGCAAAAATCAAAAATTTTCGGATTTTTATGAGAAAACCGTCGATTCTTAGGTTTTGCTAGGCGGGGAATCGATTGCGCACTCCCTAACCGTAAAAACGCTTCTTTGACCCTGGTTCAGGGAATGAATGGGTGTGTTGAAGCGAAAATCAAACATTTAAAAAATGGGAAAAATCGATTGCGCTCATTAAAAAATTCGCTTCAATACACGAATTCCTTCCCTGAATCAGGGTCAAAGAAGCGTTTTCACGGTTCGGGAGTGCGCACAATTGATTCCCCATCTAGAAAAACCGAAGAATCGACGGTTTTTCATAAAAATCGGAAAATTTTTGATTTTCGCTTCAATACATCCACCATCTTCCCTGAATCAGGGTCAAGGAAGCCTTTTCACGATTCGGGAGTGCGCGCAATCGATTTTTCGCATTTTTTTACCCCTAACCGCCATTAAAAAAAATTTTTTTGGCCGATATCTGACCCTAAAGTGGTCCCTCCCTTTAAGCAAAAGGACCAGGAGACCGAGCACCAAAGGCGCTCAGGTCTCCTGGTTCTGGAGTCTCCTGGTTCGGGATGATTTAGAATCATCGACCTTGATCGGCTAGCCGATATTGGATATTCATTATCGGTTAGCTTGATTCTTGATCGGCTAGCTGATCTTAAATATTCATTATCCACTAGCCGATACTGAATCAGGATCGATGTCGTAGGATCGGCTAGCCAATCCGGAGTATTGTACTGTTCATGCAACATATTGTAATATATCATGTTTTATGCGAGTTAAAATGACTTTATCCACCAATGATGTTAAAATGATAACAATTTAACAATGACAAACTTACACAAAGTTAAATATAACAAATAATAAAAAAGATCGAAATAAATATATCACTTGTTCTGGCACGTTTTGCTGTGGTAGCATCGACTGTTGCACTTCCTTCCGACTTTCTTGCAAGCACATTTCTTCGTCGTGCAGCCATCCGTGTATATGCAATGCTTGTGGCATAAAAACATTTTCGGGGACCGTGATTTGTTTGTTGCTTTATAAAATAAAACTTCTGACTCTTTTTTCGCTAGAGTTCATGAGAAAACACACAGAAATGTCGCTATAAGCATGTTTGTTTCAACTTTTAAAACAAAAAACGCCTCTTGTGACTCTCGTTTGACCTTCGTGTGAAAAATATTTGTTTGTTGCTTTATAAAATAAAACTTCTAGCTCTTTTCTCACGTAGCGTAAATGGAGCTTTATAAAACGCATGGCATTCATTTGTTAGTCATTTTATAATATATAAAACTTGGCAAGTTGAACTTTTCGGGAACCTCTAATTAGATTTTTCTCCAGTAATTTGAGCCTATTCCCGAAAAAATCTGGGTGTAATACTTCGAAGAGATTGCATGTTTTACAAGGAGAATACATGTTTCAGAAACTTGGCTTACTTAAGTTTGGAGGCTTAAGCGAAAAACGTGTTGACATGTTTATGCACTTCGATCATTTGATTTTTCATGTATATATAATTTGAGATTAAAGAGCTTTTGAAGCAAGTCCCCTTAATTGCGCAACTTAACGTTTTCTAAGATCCCTTTCTCTTAGAAAACGTTAAGTTGCGCAATTAAGGTGTTCTAAGATCCCCTTTTTTCAGAATCCGGAAATCGGATTCAGAATCCAGAATTCGGATTCTATCTCGCAGGGTTGACTATTTCCGAAATTTGCATATTTCGAACCTCGATTATCCGACCCCTCCCGAGGGAGATCGGATAATCGAGGGTTGACTGTATTACACATGGTGCCAAGAGCCTCTTGCGTTGTATCTTTTTTTTATAATTATCGTTGATAAAGAATAATAACAGGCTAAAAGTTTTTCCAAGAAAATTTTCTAGTTTATCCAAGTTAGTAATTCTAAGAATCTCTAACCATGGGCTTATGGATGTTTCTATTCAACCATGCACAATGGGAATATTTACACAGTAATTGCTCGGCCAAAAACATTTCTGAATGGTATGTCGAAGGAGCCTCTAGTGCACCTATTGGGATTTTATATTCAATTTTGGGGATCTTATGCGAGGTATTTTTTATCAATAAACTTGAAAAATCAGTCTCTTGTTTAGCTTATGTATATCCCATTAATGCTAGCCATGCTGAAGCCAGAATTTATACAGCATTCATGTTATAAGTTCATGTTTTTGTTGGGAGTAATAGATATGATAGTTCTTCCATTTGATTCAATTATTGTTAGTATTCAAATTTTCAACGGAGCACATTTTTGCACTAACCCGAACTTTTATTATGTTACTGGGTTTATTGCGACAGGTATAACCCGTTTCAGCCCACAGGAGAAAAATTGTGATCGTAAATCTAAACTCCAAAGTCAGCATACCGTTCGAACTGGCAAGTTTTAACTTAAAAGCAAAGTTTGTGTTGACACGGCTGAGTTCGAATCCCAACCCAGTCAAAAAATTTTTGCCCAAAATAAGAAGTTGCTACTCACGTTCTAAATTTTTATTTTGAGCAAAAAAATTGTGTTCGGGTTGGGGTTCGAGCTCAGCCATGCTTAGCTCAGCGTTGCTTAACTTGCCAGATCGGATGGAATCAAAGGCGTAGCTAGGATTTTATTTCAGTGGGGCTAAACCAAAAATTTGTATCTCAATTTTGGGACTTTTTTTGGTCGCCAGGACACGAATCCAAAAAAGTTAGGCGCAAATAGTTCCGTGGTAAGTGCAACGCTTTGCAATCTAATGGCACTGGTTCAATAGAGCCGACTAAATAATATTTAACTAACTTGTTTTTAGCTGGTTGGTACACCGCTTCAATGACATGCATCATATTAGCAATTGATCGTTTCTTTGAACTGCTTTGGCCCCGTAAGGCTGATATACTTTTTAAAGGAAAAATCATGGTCATATGGCTAATCTTTCCCATCTTATACGGATTTACAACCATGTTTCAAACTTCCGCTGTATACAGCACAAAATATTTGGCTTTTTTCTTCGATCCATTTATCGGAACAGACGGGTTACAAGGAATGCCTCAAGTAGGAAAAATAATTTATTATCATATATAGGCAAGGTCTAACTCTCACTCTGATAACTCGGCTATACTCCCTCCCCCCCCCCCCCCCCCCCCCCCCCCCCCAACATCAAAATCGATCAGTACATCGGCATGGAGATGGTCGACATTTCGGAAGTGATGCTCAACCCCTAAGCACCCTGCCCCATTTCGACACCGCCCCTCCTCCTTCCATCTCCAACCATTCGGCACAACCCCCAAGCACGATCCTCCCACATACTCAACCCCTCCGACCTGAGACTCAACGCTCAATCCGTCATTTGAAGAAACTGTCCTAGACCATTCTGTGCCCATGTATGGTACATCAAAATCGGTTAGGCTGGTCCCTAGCTTGATCTGCCATCAAAAAAGTTATCCAGCTACATCGGGTCAATTTTCTAAATCAGATCTATGGCTTATCAACTTTTTTGGAAAGTTTACTAATATTTTTTAGTTTTATGAACTAACATTCCTTATCATCCACAACTTTGGAGTAGCATTTTTCTTGGGTGGTATCTATACTATTCTGTGTCTAGTTCTGGTAATCAAATCAAAAGTTTACAAAAATGCCAATATTTCCAAGTTGCAAAAATTGGTAAGCAAGGAAGATAATTTGGGTAAAGGAAATGCGCAAATTTAGATGACCCTTCAGTCACTTTGCATCTGTGTTGAAATGTTTGTTGCAGCAATTGTTTATGTCTACATGCAGTTCTTTTCAGTTTCAGAATTCATGGTTATTGTCGCGCATATATGCTTGATTTTGATTCATGGTAAGCACGTGTCGTAAAATTGACAACACTCCAGTTCCATTAGACAATACATCGGCATGGGGGTCGGCATTTCGGAAGTGATGTTCAACCCCCTGAGCACCCTGCCCCATTTCGACACGGCCCCTCCTCACTCCATCCCCCCCCCAGCCACTCGGCACAACCCCCAAGCACGGCCATCCCACACTCTCATGCTCAACCCCTCTGACTCGAGACTCAACCCGTCAGTTGAAAAAAACTGTTATAGACCTGTCCTGTGCCCATGTATGGTGTGGACATCTATCATACATTACCAACGGGGGGGGGGACTGTCCCCACCTCCCTTATGTAGCTAGCATCGAGCCAAAAGTTAAAGGTTCATATAGCCTTGAAATGGCAAGCTGAATTGAGACTTTGATTCCAAGTCTCCAANCCCCCCTCATGTAACTAGCATCGAGCCAAAAGTTAAAGGTTCATATAGCCTTGAAATGGCAAGCTGAATTGAGACTTTGATTCCAAGTCTCCAAGTCTCATCCGAGCTTCTGGATATAACCCAAAACATAAAGCTATATAAAATTTGTTTAAATAATGTAAATGGGTGTCAACCTTTTTTTGGTCGACACCATATAGCCTCGAGGTAGCTTGTCCCCCTTCCTTTGTTCATGTATGACATCTTGAAGTGGCGTGACCGGGCTTATCCTGATCTAAATTTACATTTACCGATTTTAGGTGACACCCCAATTGTCTACCTGTGCCTCAACAAATCTCTTCGTAGATCCGTCTTTAAATCGGTTCGTGAATTTTCCACAAGAACCAAAGCTTCCATTAGTTATATCAATAGAAGCACATCAAGTCGCAGCACTAATTTACAAGGAGCACATAAATCTCATCAAGTTTCTCCTCTTCCTGCTATTACTTCTCAAAATGATTCTTAGCTCTTCTTTTTACTGACTTCTATTTTATCTTTAGTCTTAAAGGCATGGTGTGTACGATGTGTGTGGGATGCCAAAATACTGGCAACCGAGGTTACCACATTTCAAGTGTATGGGTGCCTGTGGATATCAATCGCCGCTCGGAACTACCGTATTTACTCTAATAGAAGATCATGTGCTTCTATTTTTTGGTCTTCTTTTTGGCTGAAAATTTAAACAAAAATTGTATAACAAAAGTTATCTGTTATTTTTGGGCTAGGGTTATGTCTCTATTAGAGGCTGCGCGTATTAGAGATGGGGTTCTATTAGAGTAGATAGTTATATACATTTTTGCTGGTAACTGTGGCAGCGCACATTTTGCTGGTAGCTGTTGCTACTACAGCCACCATACGCTTTATGTGAAAAAATTTAAGGTCGCACCCCTCGGGTGAGTAGTTAATATAAGACAAAAGTAATTCATGGTTTGAGCTGATTGAACTCGGGGACGAGTTCATTTCAAGGGGATAGTTATAAGACAAAAGTAGTACATGCAAACTCCTGGAAACTGAGCTATCTCTCTTGGAATAGCTCAATTTCCAGGAGTTTGGAGGCGGTTCGCTACCAAAGTATCTAGTACCCTGATGTAGCAGACTACAGCCTCAACTCGGTCGTTGAGTCGATGTCGGCTCTGATATGTTTCTGATCTTAGATTTTTATAATTTTTGAGGTACTTCGCAGATTGCCGTTATGTTCTTATTTCTGAAGTTGTCGTAATTCATGAGGTTGCCGAATGTTCTTATTTTCAAATGTTTTTATGTTCTTTAATTAAGTCAATGATAAAAGTTTAATGATACTGCCTATTCATATTATAGATCCCATGAGGTCTCCTCGATAAATTCAATGAAGCCGCTTCCACTTGCGCATATTATTTGAATTGTTTGTCCCAATACATAGTGGTTGTTATCCTATAATTTTTTAACCTGAATAAACTACCTACAGGTAAACCTCCAAGGGATGTCCCTCCAAACAGCCACAAGGGCCAAATTACTGTGAGGTTACAGGATCGCCCTGGAGAAGTGCAATGCGGAGTCTGAGTTTCATCTACCATGTCGGTCACATACTCTCGCTAACAGTCGACCCTAAGACACTGGCTAGCCTCCTATCCCACAATGTAATATAAAATCTATGTGTTTTCTGATTTATCTTGAAATCATGGGATCGAAATCATGAGCAAACTTGAAAACTAAAATGAACGCTAAGCTCTCATATCTAAAACTTGAGCAAATAGCGTTTTCTGATGTTGATTGTTAGGAAATTTTTGGTGAAAATTTATTGATGTTTTTTTGAAAAATTAGGGGTTGAAAAACTAACGCCCCGGGACGTATATTACAGTATTTACGGTACCTTATCTGATCATTAAATGGATCTAAATCTGATATCATAGCCGTACAAGCACCATAGCCTCCTTTATTACGCCCGATTTTTGTTCCAGTCAAATTCACTAGAAAACATTTCGCTTGTCGCTATAAAATTGAAACTATCTTACAATGATCTCGTAAATAAGTAGCCAGGGTCGTCCTAACAAGGGAGCTGTCAGAAGTGACGCCTCAGTCTTTCGATGAAAAATATATTATCTTGTAGAGCATACCCAAGTTTAATTTTGAACTGATCGATCTAGCTGCCGAAGGCGTAATATGAGAGAGTTAGGGACGATTTAATTTTCAAATGTTTCCTGATTGTATGCAAGTCATTTGGAAAAAGTTAACTTAATTACAATAATGATCTGGTGGGTAAGAGCCCTTGCGATATCCTTTTCATTCAATTCCTCATGGGGCGTTACATTTTTGCACTTTCCAAAGTACATAAAGTTCCGACCGGTTTTCGACGTGTTAATCGTGCAATCGTGCAAAATGGGCTGATGTTTGCAAATTCAAATCGTGATCATTTTGATAATGATCGTTCCGACTATGATCTCTAATTATTGAAGTATGGCAACAAAAAAATAACTTACGATCAAAGGTTTTTTGGGCGTGATAATACAGGGTGGATCAAATTTTGTTTACGCTAAAAAATGTAAATAACTTTTCAAATAAATCCGTTTTCGATAATTCTTTTTTTATTTTCATCCAGAGGCAATGGGAAAACGATTCATATCAAAAAATCGGAAAAAAATTTTCTACAATTTTCCATTTTTTTTGCTTGGTCCACCCCTTAAAGAGGAGGGATCCGGATTGTGGTAACTTCGTTAAAAGGGAGTCCAAAATAGGGCCGGGTAGAAAATTTTTAAAAAGTTTTTAACAAGTAACCCTCTAGGGGTAATTTTATGCGAGGAATCAATTGCACGCACTCCCAAACCTTGAAAACACTTCCTTGATCCTGATTCAGGGAAGAATCGATGTATTGAAGCGAAAATCAAACATTTTCAGATTTTTATAAGAAATCCGTCGATTTTTAGGTTTTTCTAGACGGGAAATTGATTGCGCGCACTCCCGATTTAGGGTTAATGAAGCGTTTTCAAGATTCCGGAATGCGCGCAATTGATTCCCCGCCTAGAAAAATCTAAGAATCGACAGCTTTCTCATAAAAACCCGAAAATGTTTGATTTTCGCTTCAATATGCGGTTCTTTCCCTGAATCAGGGTCAAGAAGGCGTTTTCAAGGTTCGAGAGTGCGCACAATCGATTCTCCGCATAAAATTACTCCTAGAGGGTCACTTATTTGAAAAAGTTATGATCATTTTTTAGCGTAACAAAAATTTGATCCACCCTGTATATTTTGAGTGACATTTTCTCTCATTGTAACAAAACATTCGTTTGTACCATGATCTATGAAGTTATAAAAATTTGGGCATGATCAGTGCGGTTTGTACAGTTCATTTACCCTGAAAAGTTCAAGGTAAACATTTTCTTTGCACTCAAAAATAATTTTTTTGCGTGCAAAGAATTATTTTATTTTTATACTTTATTTTTTACTCAGAAAATGCATATTTTGATTATAAAAATGCATTTTAGCATTGCCAGCTATTTTTTGTATATGTTAGCGCGCATATGTTGGGGCATAGGTCGGGGAAGGTGGGGGGGGACCCCCGATGAGGTGGTCCCCCACCACCTCCATAAAAAACGACCTTTTTTTAGCTTGAGATAGTCTTTTGCATCCAATTTTTATGGACCACCTCATATGTTCAGCGGGGTCTATGTGTGATCACTCCTCAATTTTGGGCCCATGAGTGCGTGGTCCCCCCTCAATTTTGGGTCCTTGCGTGCGTGGGTCAGGAGAGGAGGCTCCCCCCTTGCCGACCTATGGCGCAAATGCCAGCGCGCAATTATTAGCTCACATATGTCGGCGCGCAAATATCGGGGTGCATTTGTGGGGTGTTCAAAAGTCAGGTGCGCATATGTGAGAGCGCAAAAGTCCCCCACTCAAATCATCCAGCCATTTTCAAATCATATGATGCTCAGATGTTAAAACGGGGAAAGCTAGAACTTTCAATGATTCAAACGATCAACTATTATAGCTTTTCTGTGCTAAATCAGAATAAATTGTTAATCAGTAAAAAATTTGACTTAGTAACAGTCGATATTTTGACGGTCGACATTTTCACGGGTCGACATTTTGGCCTAGTCGACATACTTAATTGTCGACATTTTGACTTGTAATCTACTAACCATGTTTGAGCATTTTGACCGACGGTAGTGATAAAATTTTAAAAAAACAAACAAACTTAACGTATTTAGGTATAAATTTATTCTTGAAAAATTACTTTTAACCATCAATTTGTCCTCTATATTCCAAAAATTACCTAGAAATGGACTTTTTCTTGAGCTACTTTATCTATTTCTTTTATTGGATTCTTTTAAACATTGTTAAAAGTATTGAATATGTAAGGTTATATAAAATTTAAGACAAAAGATTACTAAAATTTCAGATCTATCTGATGATTTTTCAAGCATCTGAAGATAACAATGCAAATAAGATTCGAGTCTCTAAAATTATGCTTCGCTACAAGTTGACGCCCTTAGACATGCAAATGTGTAGACCACAAGATTTTATAACACTATTCGATTGTTATGAGAAAGTTGATCAACTCAATGATCCACATTGGACTATCTATACAATTGATAAAGTAAATAGGTTATACAGTCGGCTCTCCATATAGTGACACCCCCTTCAATACGTTTAGTGATCCCTGTATAGCTTTTTTGGTGCATCCCTGCGTGGTCGTATAGAGGAAAATTAAAGGTTAGTACTAATCTTGATTTTTCCGTCATACGACCACGCAGGGATGTACCAAAAAATCTATACAAGGATCACTCTATATGGAGAGTCGACTGTTTGAAATCATGTTTTTAATTCGATTTTAAGGAATATGCATATTTCGTCCTTCTACCCGATAGCATGCTAAAATATGATATTGTGAGTCATCCATTCCTTTGGATAACTTATTATCAAAAGGTAGTTAGCAGATATTTTTGTTCCCATAACACTTTTAGGCATTAAAAGTAGCCCGGATGTCAATAAAAAACTTCATTGAATGGTCGAAAATATTAGAACAAAACAAAACACCAGCCCCAACAGTCATGTTTTTCAATAGCCCTCGAACAGGTAGCACTTTATTTGGAGCTATGCTATCCCATCCTGAACATAGCATCGTTTTTGGAGAGCCGCCGATATTCTCAGCATTGTCTACAGGCTATTCATTCGGGCGATGGAATGAAGATGTAACTTTAGCATATGTGGGCAAGGGGGACAGTCCGAACCAACCAAATCACTCATTTGTTTTTTTTTGAAGACCAACCCTGAACTTTAAGTCTGAAAACGAAAATGATTATTTTAGGACATAAGAATGATATTACCAGCGATAATTCAAGCTCAACGAAAAAATGTTTCTTCAAATGTGTTATGTATCTTCAAAGCTTTTGGCCGAGACTCTTTGTTAATTCCATATTTTAAGGAATCAGTTCCGGATGTTAAACTTATTTTCTTAAGCCGTAAAAAACCTCTAGATTCGGCAGAAAAATTATGTGCAACGTATTTTTTATTATACAAACTTAAAAATTCATTTCATTTTTTTAGCTTGTTTGGTGGTAGATATGCTTCATTTTTACCTCAAATTTACATGAAACTTTATGAGCTTTATCCAAATTTTATGAATTCGTTTGCTCCCGAATATTTTGTCTATGAATGGATCCTAAAACACTTAAAACCGAGGACTATAAAAGTAAATTTACTCTTGATTTTGTCCTACAAAATTTAGGAATGGTCGTTTTGCTACTTTTTTGGTCCCTTTGTTATGTACCAAAGATTTAAAACTCATTTTTGTTTTCGAGTTGTCTGGTACCAAGAGCTAATCTATGATACAGAACAAGTACTCCGACAAGTTTTTAAGGCTGTAAGTTATCATCGGAATTTATAACCGATAAAAAATTCAGATTTCCAACGAGAAAGCTGGCATCCCAGAAGAATGTATAACTAATGCTATTGGGCGTCTAAGAGTGGATTCACAGAAAGGAACAATCCTAAGTCGCGATGTTTTATCAAAAACGAAACTGTCGCCATATACGGATGATGTTATGGCCCGTTTGAAAATGTTTGCTAATACTCTCAGAATTTCCGAAGAAGTTACAGAATTCAATGAATTTTATGAAAATCACCGTAGCTCAAAAGGCGCCTTTGGGGTCGTTCACAGATCAAGTGATCAAGTTGAGGAGGGTGGCTGAATGATCACTCTTGATCACGGTATGAGGGGGGGGGGGGTCAGGCCATTGATCACATGATCAGGCATGTAGCGATGTCCCCTTATATTTTTGGCCAAAATTTTTGAATAATTTTTAAAAAATCGGAATGGTCCTCCATATGATTTTTCACAACAAATTTCCAAAATTTTCCATTTTTACATTAAAAATGCCTATTTTTCAAAGAAAAAAGTTGATCATGGTCACTGTGGGGGGGGGGGGGGGGGGTAAGCCCGTGATCATGTTTGATCACGGCGGGGGGTATGAGAGTCTAAAAATGTTAAAAATTTGATCACGTGATATGTGAATTACCCCTTACTTGAAAAGCTTGAAGTTGAACTTCTTTCCCCAATGTCACCGAACTTTCACTCAAATCTTCCATAATAATTATACCCTCTTGTTTTTCTTTTGGATAAAATTTTTGAGTAAAAAACACTTTTGGTATAGGCAAATTTGTGGTCACTTTAAAAGTTTCATAAAAATCGCATTCAGTGTTATGAGCCTTGGACATTGATTCCAACACGTGCATTATCTAGAATTTTTTAAACAAATCAACAAGAACCTAACCTCTTCTGTATTCGAATCTTTAAACCAATCACTAACAAAATCCAAGGTTGGAATTTTGATGACACATTTATAGATAGGATCTTTTTGGTTCTCCACGAAAATGCAAGTTTTGTAAATTCTTGATGCAAAACCTTTGCCGTCGCTTATATCATGAGCAGAAATCTAGTTTTCAAACATGGATAAATGAAAAGAGAGATGGAGAGGAACATAGATAAATAGGGGGTTTAGATGGGGAAATGCCAGTTGGTGACATAAATCTATGTCACCAACTGGCTACTCGTTTAGATCTAGGGGTTACGCGTCATTTGAGGCCGGACATTTGAGGCCCCGACATTTAAGGCCCATACATTTGAGGCCCCGACACTTGAGGCTTAGCATTTGAGGCCCCGACACTTGAGGCTTAAAGGGGGGGGGGGGGGTACAAATTCCTCGAATGTCGGAGCCTCAAATGTCGGGGCCTCAAATGTCGGGGACTCAAAAGTTGAGCCTCAAATGTTAAGCCTCAAATATCGGGGCCTCAAATGTCCGGCCTCAAATGACGCGTAACCCTTGAGGACGTACTCCCCCCCCCCCCCCCCCACAAGAACGAGCTGTAGGGTGAGGGGAGCACCGGGGACTAGTGCATCCTCCCATTCCGACAGAAGGCCGGAAAAATCGTAATGGTCCCACATAATGTTTTGAAAAAATGTCATTTTTTATCAAAAATTTCAATCTTTGAGTAAAAATTCGATTTTGAGCAAAATTCGATTTTTGAGAAAAAAATTCAATTTTTGAGCTGATTTTTTTCTTTAAAAATATCCAATTTAAACAAAAAATGCCCCCTCCCCTCAGTAAATCAGCCGCAAAACGGCCAAAAATTTTTTTACATAAAGTGAAAATTTCTCACCGCATAGCGATGAGATGACCAAACTTTTGGGCACGTTTTGGCCCGCTATAATAGACTTTAGAGGGGAGATCTTTCTATTCCATTTTTTGGTACTAGTGAACATTAGGTGTCGCACTTAACGTGATTTTTTTTTCAAAAAAATTTTTTAACTTTTTTCGTTTCCCGCATAAAGTTACCCCTAGAGAGGTCATCTCTCTAGGGGTAACTTTATGCGGGAAATTGATTGCGCACATTTCCGAACCTTGAAAATGCTTCTCTGACCCCGATTCAGGATATTATATTGAAGCGAAAATAGTCAAAACTCAAACTTTTTCCATTTTCGCCTCACTACAATTTCCTGAATTGGGGTCAGGGAAGCATTTTCAAGGTTCGAAAACGTGCGCAATCGATTTCTCGCATAAATTTATCCCCAGGGAGGTCATTTCCAAAAAAAGTTAAAATTTTTTTTGAAAAAATTCACGTGCGACACCTAATGTTCACTAGTACCCATTTTTAAAAAGAAAATTCGGCTTGTATAAAGATACCAATTCTTACATTTACCACCATTTTTCCATTTAAAATTTTTATAAAAGTTGGATCAGATTTGCTAAGAGTATTCAAAATCCATTCATAAGTAAGTTCTGATGATGAAACTTTCTCGTTTAAGAGATTTAGTTGGCAATTAACTGGCATGGTTAGAAAGAAAAAAATGCAACCGATAAAATGTAAAAATAAGAAATGATTTGGAAAAATTCATACACTTAAATATTTTTATAACTTATTATTAAACCTGTTTGGGAACGTTGGATTTTGTACATTTAATTGTAAATTGAAAGATTTTTGTAACAAAAATATGCCCTTGAGCACAATTTTGTCACATTAATGAGACCAAGAATTATTTTAACGCTATACATTTTGTTGAGAAGAAAAATTCGAAAAGATTAAAATCTTTTATACATAAACAAATTTATTATATTTACAGGATGAACCAACAAAGTACACTTTTTGTGATTTTACAGGGTCACCTGATAATGTTCATTTTATCTATTATTTTGTTCAAACTCAAGTGTCGAGCTCTTCCGAGCGAGGCCTTCGGCCTTGCGAGAAGAAGGAACCAACTATTGATAAGCCTAGGCCTAAGCCTAGAAGAATAGCCGGAGATTTAGAATCAAGATCGATGATCCTGAATCGGCTAGCCGATTCAGGATCGGATAAAATTCAAAATCGGATACAAACATTTTATTCATTATAACAATCTTTTAAATTTAAAAAAAGAAGATTCTATCATATTAAAAGGACAGATTATTTTGTAGATTGTCCATACTTTCATTGTGATATACATTTATTTCATGCCATATTATTTGTTGCCATTCTTCGATGGACAAATCTTCTTCAATATCTTCATCAACTTGAATTCTTGACTCATCTTCGAGAACATGGAGTTGCTTTCTATATGGACTAAAATAAATATGCTCTAGAGCTTGGGCGGCTGTTGGTCTAAACCGTTATATCTGTTTATTAATATAATTTAAATGTACCGAATATCAGCATCCATGTTTAATGCGGAAGAAAGAAAATCAATGCTTGTTTCTGAAGCATTCGGGAAAAGTTGTTGAAAATTAGCACGAGGTAGATTGCTTAATCCGTTTGTTATGAAAATTCTGGCGTCGTTAGATGAAATTGTTTGAATAAATGCTTGGTCTGGGGTACCACAAATACTGACAATTTTTTCAACCATTTCGATCACTATAATATTATTGGTCCTATTCAATATAAAAATTTACTATTTCGTCCCATAAACAATGGTTGTCTTTGGTACATTTCTCCCATAATACAACCTATCGACCAGATATCGGCTATTATAAAATTTAAAATTGTAATTTTTTGCATCTTACCTTTTTGTGTATAATGTCTCCAGTTAAACATAATCTCGGGTGATCTATAGTATCTTGTCGCGACGTATCCGGTCATTTCATCGCTGACATGTCTAGCTAGCCCGAAATCGAGTATCTTAAAATGGACATGTGTTCATGGGATACCAAACCTCAACCACACCCCCTTTCCACTAAATGGTCGGAGGCCGAAAAAATCCAATGGGTCCTAGGTCCTCGAGTCTAATTAATAAAAGTTACCTTTAGTTGTAAATTATTTTCAGACACTGCCATATTATCAGGCTTCAAATCTCTATGAATAATGCCAGCAGAATGTATATACTAAATCTTTAAGATTAAAAATATTTTTAAAACATACCCTTAAGCCCCTTAACATTTGATGAACTAGATAACATATTTCGGGATCCGTAAGCATACGTGTCTCTAACATGCCTCTAAGATTACGACCTGCATAGCCAGTCACAATGTATCTAAACATTAAAAAATACATGGTAACTAGCTATGCGAATCATAGAATCTTTAAAAAAAATTACAACTGTTGAAAATCCATGGCAGAGATGTTAGGCGTGAAGAGATCTTTTAGCTCAATGATATTTTCATGGTTTAAATGTCGCAACAAGTAAATCTCTCGGTATGCGCGTTTTGCTAATATCGGATGAGAAAAAGGTGAACACAATTGTTTGATGACGAGCTTTTCGGATGGATCGATGATATTTGATGCTTGGCTAAAATAGATTTAATACAAGGTGTATAAACAAGTTTTTTTGGTAAAAAAATCGAAAATTTTGACTAAATATGGTAATTTTTAAGCAAAAATCTATTTCTGATGCTATTTTTACCCTATAACTTCTAAAAAAATCGATTTTGGAGCCAAATGGAGTATATTATTTTTTCATCATTTTTTCGGATTACTATAGTCCATTTCAGTGAGAGAAGAAAAAAAGTCGGACCTCGATAGCTCAGTGATCTGAGGCGCTTGGTTGATTTTGTAGGGCCGGGTTCGATCTTGCAAATTTTTTGTGAAAACTCAAAAAAAATTTCCAATACTTATAGCGAGGGGTTCGATCCCCATAGGAGACTTTTTTTCAAAAACTCTTTCCAATCTTGTTGAAATTTGTTGCAAATATATTTTTTAGCTCTACTTTCGAAATATATATCGATTTTGATTTAATTCAACGTCGTTGCGACGCGTCGCAGAGCAATTTTCAACAAGATATGGATTTTTGAAGTTGATGGATTTTCCAATTTTTCTTAAATTTGCCTATTTTCAAAAATTAGCCAAAAATCGAGTATAGTTCGGATTTCTTCGAGCGACAGCAATCCTAAAGTTGGGATCCTGAGGTATTTTTTACAAAAAGAATTATTGAAAAAGCTTTTAAAATCGCGGAGATATGAATTTTTGAAAATTATGCTTTTTTTCAATTTTTGCACTTTTTTTGAAAATAAGGAAAACATCGAAAAAAGTATAATTTTCAAAAAATCATATCTCCGCGATTTTAAAAGCTTTTCCAATAATTTCTTTTGTAAAAAATCCCTCAGATTCCCATCTTTCAAGATTGCCGTCGCTCGGAGAAATCCATCCTAATTCAATTTTTGGCAATGTTTTGAAAATAAGGAAAATTTCAAAAAATCGTAATTTTTAGTATTTTGGGGCTAAAAAATTGGAAATAAAATATTTCTTAATAATTTTTTTTACTAACAAAATTTGGTGACAGTGGCTATCGAATGATCTATCGAGCGACTGAAATGGACTTAAACTCGATTTTTGACGAGCTTTTTAAATACGTGAGTAAATTATTGATCACCCTGTACATGATATTATTCCTTACTAAACTTTTCCATAAACACCAGAAGCAATAAATGTTAAATTTCTGTAATTAAATGGAACATAACAAACATTGTGCTCAATTTCGACTTTATCAAAACCGTTTCTAATAACCTGTCTATCATTCATTGGGCACTTCTAAATATTTTTTATAACACCATAAATAATTGACTTAAAAAATGCCTATGATGATTTTTTTAAATAGATATTAAAAGAAAAAAGAGAAACGATGCCTTATCGGTCTTATGATTTTCTATTCATCATAAAATTTTCGATAAGCATGTTTTGACGAGTATACCTGTTGACGGAAAGAATGTAGACTTATCAATTTTAAGTCGTCATAAAAATTTTAACAAAGGAACTAAGTGATAGTCCCAAATCTATATCATAACACTTAGAAATGTACCTTTGTAAATTTCATTGAAATAGTTCAATTAAATTATTGTTTCACGTGTTTATTTTTCGATGATATGTTGCGATTGATTTTTATTAATTTTTTAAAATTACTTTTTCTCTCAAAATTCCGGAGTTAGTGTCAAATGTGTACCCCAAGGAGCAAAAAGAAAATTTGATGTTTGAAAAACTTTCTTAAGCCGTTTTTTCATTCTAATTTCAGTCGTTTTCGCTTTTATTTCAATAATAACAATAGAGAACAGAAAATTAATACAATGAAATACAACAATTTAATTACACGGATAAAGTTCAGAAACATGGTTCCAAAAATTATAAAATGCACTCTTGGTTTTTCCGAATCGTTCTCTTCACAAAAACTCAATATGGTTGCGAAGCTGGTTATCATGGATTCCTTTCTTTTGACGAACATCAGACCTAAACTCGCCCCACTTTCGTTCAATATTCTGGGTATGATAGCATGTAATAGGATCGATAAAATGACGGTTATGATGGACCCGACGGTAATATAACAATCCTGGAAGCCATACAATCCCTAGATAAGCTCTCCACTCGTCCGAATAAATAGTTGTTCCAGGTCGAATATGGCGTAGAATTTGTGAAAGCAGATCGATCGCTCGACGTCGTCATACAAGAACCATGAAGGAGTGATTTGATCCGCGCTCTGTTCCATCAAAAATCCAACAACCATAGCGTCTAACGCGATGTCCCCTTTGTGCTTTTCGAGTTGTCATGAAGGACTCATCGATTTCCACGCTTGTACCTGGTCCGCCAATCGTAATCGGGTGGGCATTAAAGTAGTTGGCACACAAACGTCAAAAGCGACGCCAATAAAGAATTACGGTGTTCCGGCTCATCTTTGTCTCAAACATAGCTTGCTCCAAAGTGTACATACGATTAACCCAAAGATATGATAAGTGCACGACTTTCTTTAACGAAACACGTCCTGTTTTCTTATGTTCAAAGAAAGTACCCTAGAAAAAGATAACCCTCCCTTTAAAAATGGAAACATACCGCTAAAAATTCCTACATAGGCTTATTTTGATTCGTTGGTCCAAAACGGCACTCTCTTTTTCAAATCCAGTATCGGCCTCTTCCTTGCTTCACATCTCGCGTTGGTTCTTGACAGCGATCACAAGTCATCGAACTATGGATTAATCCGAGCGCTTTCATCCATGCCCCAAACTCCTCATCCAGTAATCTAAGTTTATCGCACAATTCAAAATAATTTTTCTCATGAAGCGCGAGCGGTTGTACCATTTTTAAGCTATAATCACGTTTGAAGATAAAAGATAATGGCGAAAATTCGTAAAAAATGAGAAAAAAATGGCTTAAGAATGTTTTTCAAACTTTAAATTTTCTTTTTGCTCCTTGGGGTACACATTTGACACTAGCTCCAAAATTCCTCATTTTGCTACCGTTAGATCGAATCGGACTGGAAAAGATAGAACTTTTTTCATGCTCTATCTTTTAAGGTGATATATGTATCAGCCGTAAATGGGTTAAATTTAGATGATGGCTTACAACGGACCTTCTCTTTATGATATCATACAAAAAATCGAAGCATTCCAAATCCATAATCTATTCGATCGAGAATTTCGAGCTGAAAACCAAAGACGAGGATACTTCAGTGAATTCAATGAATTACCCGTTTTTAATACCACTTTTTCAAGTTTTTACGAGAATACTATATATCCTTCATTCAATAATGATTCTCCTGAAAGTTATATTAGCACCGCATCATCGTCTGATTATAATTTCTTTGGTAAAAGATCTTCGTTGTCGCAAGCATTTTTTCAAAAAGAAACATGGTATAATTATTTTAAAAAATTAGATAATATCGAGATTCACAAAAAATTTATATTAAAATTATCGTAAGGACGTTCCCGTACACTGCTCTCGTTGTACTAGTGAAAAGTGTCGCCCAGGGGCCTATTGCACAAAATGTAAAGTGAAAAACTTAAAGCAAAAAGTGCAAAATTGAAGCATTCATGCACTAAAAACTGTAAAGTGCACACTCAACACTTTACACTTTTCATTTTACACTTTTCGGTGAAAAAAGTGACGAGTCAAAAATTGACCCTTCACTTTTTTCACCGAAAAAGTGAAAAGTGTTAAGTGTGCACTTTACAGTTTTTTAGTGCATTAATGCTTCAACTTTGCACTCTTCACTTTACGCTTCTCATTTTGTGCAATAGGCCTCAGACGTAGGCTAACAGAGATTACCAGTCTCTGACACTCCGGCAAAATCTTTGTGATTTCACCCGGGTTCGAACCGAAGACCTTTGATACTGTTGTCAAAATTTCAAGTCGAAACATTTGAAATCTCTAGCCACTCGGCTATCACCGCCTGGGGATGCTCACTCCACTTTTGCCGTTATCTATTAGACTGGTACAACAAATTAAAAATCAGGCAAAAGTAAAAAGAAATTGAAGACGGTTTGCGAGCACAATCTCGAAATTCGATTTTTTGAAAACTACCAGAACGATTTCAAATGTTTCGACTTGAAATTTTAGTTTGGTGAATGAACTTTTGAATAAAAAAGATTTCAGGCCAAAATTCTTTTTCTATAGCCTAGGCGAAGGTCTGCGCGGGAGACACCTAAAAATGAAATTTTTGACGATAAACTTCATGAAGATGACATTTTTTAAATTCTCACCAGCAAAAAGTTTCATCTACTCGATGAGTCTTGAAAAATTTTTGGTCGTTCCCTTATGGCTTGACCATTTCAAATGTTCACAGAGACTATGTCTTAAATTTTAGTGATGGACCTATATATTTTCCAAATTTACAAGATAACCATTCAATAAAAGAATTATGTCCAAACGATATCTTGAATCATACGCAAGCCTCACAAAATGGTGCAAAACAAACTATAGATTCCGACTCAAGTTCGAGGTGTTTTTGAAAAAAAAGTATATAATAGTTTTATTTTTAGTATAGAGTCGAAGAAAAAACGTAAACGAGGCCGCCCGATTAAAGAAAAATATAAAAATGTACCCGTGAGAGAGTTAAATGAGTTAAAACGAAAAGATAATAAAGAAGCGGCCTTGAAATATCGTCAAAGAGTTCGAGAAGAGCGGAATGAAGTCAAAAAATTAAAAAAAGAAAACTCGATGCTTATAGTAAGTCACATACATCTACGGGAGTCATATCTACACTTTACATTTTTCGCAAACTTAGATAAAGAAATGGTCCATAAACCTGTGTAAATACGCGAAAATGCAAAATTTTTAGGATCAATCAACTATTTTGCCGCAAATTTGCTGCAAAATCGAACAATTGATTCTAAAAATTTTGAATTTTTCACGTATTTATACAGTCCCCAAATCGACCCCAGGTACCTATTTGAACAGGGCTAGATCCGACCGATCAAAAGTCCGAAAAAAGAAGAATCATATTTTAGGAGGCCCGCTTTTTTTAAATCAACCCCACCGTGATGGCATAATTTTTCTCCAATGAGAATTTGTTATATAAATTTTTAGGTAGAAAATTCGAAATTGCGAGAAGAATTAGAACAATTAAAGAAATCAATCGCTCACTCGTCCTCGATGGTTTTTACAATTTAATTTTTTTCAATATTTAATTTTAATACCCTCTATAGTGCTCCCTCAAGGGAGAGTAGATACTATAGGTGATCGAAAGGAGGAGGGTATTTGATTCCGCAGCCTAGTTTAGTTAGGCGGTAAATAATTTAGAAAAATATTTTTATTTTGATAAAGCTCAAACTTGGGTAATTAAACCATACAATAATAAAAAATGATGGCCTTGTTTAAGCTATATGTAATAAACAAAGTTGTTTCACTACAGATGGCCAAAAAATTACTCGACGGTTGGACTTTATGTTAGGCGGGATTTATAGTTCTGTCGTGTCGCGACACAACAGTGCATTTTTATGTCGTACGACATGTCATGCCACAGATCGTACCACACGTCGTACGACAGCGTTTATAGTTCGGTCGTACGACGCGTCGCGACACGACGGAAGTATAAATAACGTCTTAAAGCTCTTTATAGAGCTATGAAGGTAGTGGATTTTAAGCTCAAAAACTTTGTGCTGAAAAAGCCTCAAGGCTATTAAATTTTTACCATAATTTGAAAAATAATTTAGTTAAATAAATTGGAAAGCTAATTCATAGACTAAAAAAATAACAGTCGATTTATGAAAAGAACAAATTCCATAGTCATAAAAATTTGCTAGTCAACAGTTTTTTTCTTCTCACTGGGTGGTCAAAGTGCACTGTGGGGAGAGGTCAAAGTGCACTGACTTTAAAAAAAATTTTCCTCATAAAAAAACTAAAAAAAGTCGAAAAACACCCCAAACAATTTTTTCTTATTTTCAACTTTTTACAATTTTTAACTTTTTTCAAATTTATTTAATTTTTAACAATTTTGTCAGTTTTTTGGCAATTTTTTTCTTTTTGCCCACTTTTTTGATCTCCAGCCACAATAGGATGATATCCCTAGCTGCGCTGGGGTCCTAAGGTCACAATAGAATGATAACCCCCTCCCTTCGGCTGCGCCGGGGATGCCCACCTTTGACTTGCACAAAATGTTAAATTGAAATGAAAATAAATACGATTGATGCAAGACAACACGGCGAAAAGTAGAAAAAATAATGGCTTTATGTTTCTGCACTTGAAATTTGCATATTAACTGTTCTTTGGTTGGAGGGTCAAAGTGCACTTTACCCCCCCCCCCCCCCCCCCCCCCCACGGCCGTGAGGGGGGAGGGTTAATGTGCATAAATGCCAAAAATTTCTTTCTCCTAGCGTAAAACGCTACACATTAGCGTATTTTCAAAAAAGGTGATCAAAGTATAAGAAAAAATGGAATCTTGAGATTAATAAAATAAGACTTTGGTGAAAACTAAACAGAGAGCACTATAGATGATTTGTTTTTAAAGGATCGTTGTCTAGTTGGAACAACTAGACAACGCGCTCATATGCCTCCCCCCCCCCGTTTATAAATTTTTTACAAGTACTTGTACTTGCACTTATACTTGTAAATTTTTNCTCAAAAAGTATTAATTTACGTTTGTTTTTATAATTGTCTTTATAAATCCTACTTATAAATTTTTTACAAGTACTTGTACTTGCACTTATACTTGTAAATTTTTTTACAAGTACAACTAAAAGTACAAGGACTGGAAGAACAGGCTCAAAATGTCATGTTTCCGTTTATTATTTTTATCTTTACTGGAAGAAACAGGCTCATAATGGACCGGAAGAACAGGCCCATAATGTCATGTTTTCGTTTATTATTTTTATCTTTCTGTTGTCTTGGCTTATATGTTTACGCTTAATTTGGGTGTATACAGGGTGTTCAAAAAGTTCGGTCTCATAAACATTTCTTTGTTTTTACTGACGATTTTCATTGATTTGCAATTTTATTTAAATTGTTTTAGAATGAAAAAGCTTAGAGGAGGTATTGTTCGGTTATTTGAAGAAGGAAAAAATGGGAATCAAATTGCCACGGCTATGAATCTGACTTCATTCCAAGGTCTTCGTGCAGGATTGAGTGGACAGACCCAACTGATACCCCAACTGCTTTAGCCATTTTTCTTATAGAATTTTTTCGGCTATTCGGATTTCGCTGGATTCTACCCTTGATTTTTCTCTTGTTAGCCGGCGTGCGAGCAGTTCTTGGCCTTCCGCTTCTGTGTCGGTCTTCATAACTTCTAGATTCTTGGTATCTGTGGATTATTCTTCCAATTGTCTTCCGATCAAGATTCATAGCCGTGGCAATTTGATTCGCATTTTTTCCTTCTTCAAATAACCGACTAATACCTTCTCTAAGCTCTTTCATTCTAAAAAAATTCAAATAAAATTGCAAATCAATGAAAATCGTCAGTAAAAACAAAGAAATGTTTATGGGACCGAACTTTTTGAACACCCTGTACCTGTGCTTAAATAAACTTTATTGATTGAATTTGACCTCTCGTAAACTATTTTCTTTGATAAGAAGTGTGCTCATTATGTTGCGACGATTGTTTTATCACTCATTATTTGTTTCTTTTTAATTGGCCTGTTTTATATAGATTTTTTAAATATGATTTTATTTTTAAAAAAAAAAAAATAATTTTAAGTTGAAATGTCGGGTCGATATCGCAATGAATCTAACACTAATACATATATTAACTCGGACGAAATATTTTCAACCAGTAAATACGTAGTAAAAAAACGTCCTGTGGGTTCTGGTGCATTTTCGAAAGTTTATTATGCCTATTTTAAAGATCAGGTAAATTTGGTTTCTTATGTGCCCACGAATTACATATTTACAGAAAGTTGCCATGAAAAAACCGTTAAAATATAGTGAACACGATAAAAAATTTGCAAATGGTAAAGTTTATTAGCTATTTGATATGGCTTTTTTTAGTTTTAAGACATGAAACTACTCTGTTACATCGAATTCGGCATGAAAATATTGTGCAATTTATTGGTGCATATTTTCGTGGAGACAAATTTTTGTTGATTGAACGTTGCCATTGTATGTTTACCATTGTATTACAGAGTGTGTACAAGTTATCGCACCACCCCTATATTCTTTTTGATACTTATTTTAACACTGGAAAAATTTTGGATAACTTTTTTCATAGCGAAATATAAAAAAAGTGTCGCGCCTATGGCTCAACTGCAAGTGCCTCGCTAGCCAGTTTGAAGGCGCGGGTTCGATCACGGTAGGGATCAGTATTTATTTTTGTGAGAGAATCATTCAAAAACCTATGTAGACATATAAAATAGACGAAAAAACATTTTACCTATCATTAGTTTTTTGAAAAAATTTTTAAATATACTTTTACTTGAAAAATTGAAAAGTTCATAAAAATCAATTTACATCTCAAAAAAGGGATTTTCTTTGGGCCCACCCTGTAGTTGGGATATGTCCCTCAAATTTTAGTTTACAAATTTTTTTTTAGCCAAGTCATTAAGAAAAACATTGGATTCATTAGAATATATAACAGCGAAAACCGCTTGTTTATGGGCGTTTAAAATTGCAAAAGTTTTAAAATATCTACATATGGATATTAAACCACTCATAATACACGGAGATTTAAAAGCTGACAATAGTAAGAATTTTTAAATATAAATTAAGATAAAAAATGTTTTTAGTTCTTTTTAAAGAAAGACCATGTTTATGTCCAGAATTGTCGAATTCCGATATAAAAATTTGTACAAAATGCGAAGGCACAACTCTCAAGAATTTGACGATAAAATTATCAGATTTTGGTTTAGCTCATTATGATTCCGATCAAAGGTATTAAGAGACAATATCTCGAAAGTTTGAACATCCAGCGGACCTAGAAATATATTCAGGGATGACGTTGTATCTTAAAGCTGATCTTGAATTGTGTTTTAAAGTGGATTTTGAACGGGGATTACGCTTTAATATGATGTAGTGCTTCGTGGTGAAGCTCAAGCTTTTATGATATCATAACATAGGACGGTCGGAAAAAAATGTGGCGGTGTAGCCTTTAGCTGGCAGATCCTGACTAAGATTAGGCCGATCGGAAGATGCTAGAAGCTCAGAATCGGATAAAATGGGCTCGTCATACTCTTAGGATATGAGACAGAATTCTTTATTTCAAAATATATTTCATCATAGATTTAAATTAAGTGATGAGAAATTTCTAGAGGGGCATAAAATGACGGAAAATAGGGGGAGAGAAGCCATTTCAGCGTCGAGCTCCTGCCCTGGATGGTCGTGTGGTGTCTAGCGTGTCTTTGACTATTGTTTAGCTGGTTTCTGATAAAAGTTAGAGCTTTTCAGAGGGCTGGCCCTGAATTCAACTTTATTCAAATTTCTATAATTATTTAAGTTGTGCACTCCTTCTTTAAAAAAGATCCACAGCAAACAAAGTTTTCCACAAATTTCTCGATAAAGAAAAAAGATTTTTTTTAATCTTTCGAGAAAGTTTTAGATCTGTATCTGAACTTTAAAAAAAAATAATTTACAGGGTGGGCCAAAAAAGTAGATTTTTTTAAAGTGGACAATTCGACCCCTCTAAAATAGAATCCTAGCTACGTCTATGAAAATTATACTAGTATTTGACCAGTTGATAACATTTTGTATTAATATTCTCATATTATTAATACAAAATGTTGGAGAAAAATTTTTTTGTTCCTCCAAACGATTTGCAGATATGATGTCTTAAATTTTTTAAAATCAAAACAAATATTTTTTAGGTTAGAGCACACTGGTTCTAGTCCATGGCTTTCGCCCGAACTTTTAAAAGATAAGAGATCCAGCATTAAAACGGATGTGTGGAGTTTTGGTGTAACTTTTTGGGAGATTATTACCAGAGATATCCCATATAAAGGTTGCAATATCTTAAATGCACAGCTAGCGGTAATTAAAAAAACGAAATTAGAATTTTATTTTTAAGGTGATATCAAATGGAAATTGTTTGCCAGTTGATAGTTTTCCCGAAACGATTACTTCGATTTTGAATCAATGCTGGCAGTTCGATCCTGAAATGCGTCCAAATATTCAAGAAATCGGATTATCTATCCTTAAAGTTAGGAAAGAGTTCGATCCGAATTTTGTTATAGTATAAAAATTTTCGAGAGAAAACGATCTCGCAACTATAATTTTTAGGGATATAATCAACAAGTTGGAAGAGAAAAGATTAAACTAGCAATTACTTCTTCCTGCTCAATTTGCACTTGTGAAAATTTGTCTACTACGCTTGTTTGTTACTGTTTGTCGAACACAAGTTATCGTCAAAGCGAAGTTACATTCTTCGAAGCTATGAGATCGAAGATGAACAAGTGGCAACAATATGTTAAGAATACATTTAATACAAAACATAAAGGTATATAATTTACTCTACCATTTAAAGGACCAGTCCAGTAAGTTACAATCATATAAAAAAATGATATATTCGAAAGGATCATGAAAAATGGAGCATTTTTTGTGTTTACGGCATGTTCTGAATTGTTGTAGTTTTCGAGATAATTGCGTTTGAATTTGTTATAAGCTCTTCGTTGTAATACACAAACTTTTTTGAATTTTTTGCGGAAAAATCGATTTTGCATCGATTTTTTCAATTTTCATAAAATGAACATTGTAGCAATTTTTTATAGCTAAATGAGACGAACAAAATGACACCAAAATTATCCAATTTGAACATTGTTTTGGGTTATTGAAACGAAAACATGAATCAGGGTTTTCGTTTCAATAACCCAAAACAATGTTCAAATTGGATCATTTTGGTGTCATTTTGTTCGTCTCATTTAGCTATAAAAAATTGCTACAATGTTCATTTTTGAAAACTTAAAAAATCGATGCAAAAATCGATTTTTCCACAAAAAATTCAAACAAGTTTGTGTATTACAACGAAGAGCTTGTACACAAATTCAAGATTTCAAACGCAATTATCTCGAAAACCACAACGATTCAGAACATGCCGTAAAAACAAAAAATGCTCCATTTTTCATGATCTTTTCGAATATATCATTTTTTCATATGATTGTAACTTACTGGACTGGTCCTTTAAGTATTGAAGAGAAATTTCCTGGCTCAGTTTGACTAACGTTTATATTATTAGTATCATATCATTTTTTTAGTTCAATTATTGCAGCTTCCATTATTGTCGAGAAAAAATGGATTGTTTAAAAGTGGCTCGGCTCCAAACTTATTGAAATATGGACGTGAAGAAGAACAAGCTACACCGTTAAAATATCCTAAATATAAACGAGGATTATACTCAAGAATTATTTAACCCAGTATACTGAGATTATAGTAATTTTTTGGCCCTATTATGTTCACTTATTATAACACGTTTCAGTGAGAGAAGTAAAATTGTTTTGTAGCATTTCTTTCGTTATTCAGACATTTTTAAAACACGGTCTCTCATACCTGAACAAAGGGGTCGGTCATTCCGAAAATCATAAGGGTCTTCCTTATGTTTTTACGAGCCTTCGGCCCGAAAAATGCGAAGGGGGTCGGACATTTTTAAAACATACCTGAACAAGGGGTCGGTCATTCCGACCAAAATTGCGAAGTGTCTACGAAATAAGCGTTTTTGTTGTAAAATTTCGAAATTTGCGAAGTAGTCGAAGTGAAAAAGCAAAATGAAATTGTGAAATGGTCGGAGCAAAACGCGAAGTGTCCAAAATCATAATTTCTTATGTTTTTTCCGGGCCTTTGGCCCGAAAAATGCGAAGGAGGTCGGTCAGATTGACCCTTGTTCATCTATGTGGTCACTACGAATCGTTCATATAGGAGCAGGGTTTCACGCGGTAATATTTCCAATCTTCAAATCGGTAATATTACAGATTTCAGACTAACCTTTAGTGTCTCTGTCATTTTCGATAAGGCTATAGTCAAATCGAGAGTGCCCAAGGCTCTGTCATTTCACCTGTATTGTTTATATTGTATATTAATGATCTACCAGAAATAGCTAACTCTCCAAATAATCTTTTTGCTGATGATGTAAAAAATTTTCAACCTGTAAAATTAACTTTTTATCAATCGAAACATCTATACCAAATCTCTGTAATTGGTCTAAATTGTGGCAACTTTGTATATCTATCGAAAAAGGTTATTCATTTAGGCAAAAACAACCCCTATCATATCTATTTTTGTGATGATCAACCCTTTTCAATTATTGACATCGTCCGAGATCCGGGCATTTCCTATCGATAACAAATTGTCTTTTTCACCTCATATAATTGTTATTGTCAAATCAGCAGCTTTCATTTTTTATCCCATTTTTCGAGTTTTTAAAAATAATGACCCTGATGTTTTAAAGGGGGTGTACTTTGTAGCCGCATCTCGAAAAAAAAATATTATTTTCACAAAAAAGACCCTATTGGGGGTAATTTGATGCGAGAAGTCGATTGATCGCATTCCCGAAGCGTGAAAACCTTTGTTTGACCCTTAAAAATTGAAAAATACGCACTTAGATTCGTACTAGAATAGGCCGTAAAAAAACTATCCAAGTGATATGTATAGCCTACAGTTGAAAATGCTTACGCTATGAAACAAGCCCATATAAATGTTGGATAAACATTGTTTTGATTGTTTTAGGGGTCTGACATAGGTTTTCATGCTCCGGGAATGCACGGAATCGATTTTCCACATAAAATTGCCCTAGGAACGTCAATTTTGAAACAAATTTATGAAAAAAAATTTCGTCGTGGATGCAGTCGCGATTGTTTGTCCTCTTTTAACTAATTTCGTATATAGTTTATTTAGTAATGTGAAAGTTATAATAAAATAAAAATATGCCATTGAATGGGATAAACAATATAACAAATAACAAAAACAAAAAACAAAATCTGACACTATAATTTTTCAATATATCAAGTCCATCTGAGAGTTATCATTTATAGGATATGCACTACCTAAGTTTATGGAAACGCCCATGATGAATTTTATACTTTTTGTGTCGTTGGATTAAAAAGGTAGAAAATAAACCGATTTAATAATGCTTCAACTAAGAGTAAACAATTCGCTAGGATATTCGAAATAAGTTGAGTGTTAACAGTCTGGTTAGGTGACAGTCAAAGAGAATATCGAGAACGACTTCAAATAAACGAAAGATTTTACTACGTTTGGTTAAATATCCTTTTATAGATTGTATATGGCTTACTCGCCGTATTATTAATTTTACTATGAGCTAAAATGATGTTCATTGACCTCGTTAAATAAAATAAAAATGATTTTAAATTATGCATTCAGATACAATAAAGTCCGAGTTTCACTTACTCGCCGAGTTTCCCGTTTTCTCATTTTTCATCATCAGTTTCCCGTTTTTTCTCACAATTTAATCCAATATGATTTTCAATGACACCATAGACTAGCAATGACTTTAAATGATACTTTAAAATAAAGATACGGTTTTTATTTGCCGAGTTTCATTTCCCGTTTTTCTCATTCACTTCAATTCATTTCTTAATCTATACGGTTTTACTTGTCGTGTTTGAATTGTGCATCAAATTTCTTACAAGCAAAACAACTATCAAAAGTAAATATATTAAAATGATGCAACAAAGGCAAAATTGTTATTTTTGTAGTAGAAAAAGTTTTTGAAAATTCTTTTCCAAAATTAACGATTTCGATCTCTATAGGGGTAATAAAAATAGTGCGAAAAATCGATTTTTGAATATATTTTTTCGAAAAAAGTAATTAAAATTATTTTAAAAAATTCATTTCGATTGCTTTTATTTCGTATTTTTGATTTTTCATCATTTTTCAAATTCATACCACTGCAAAATTCAAGAAACTACATGAGAATATTAATACAAAATGTTATCAACTGATCAAATACTAGTATAATTTTCATAGGCGTAGCTAGGATTCTATTTTAGAGGGGTCAAATTCCAAAAAAGTCAAAAGTAGGGGTCAAAAAGTGAAAATTTTGATTAAAAATTAGTAAAAAATCAACAAATTTTACTAAAAATTGCGAAAAAATTTTCAATTTCTTAAAAATCATAAGGGGTACTCTTTTGATTTTTTCCACCCTCAGCCGATATGGAGAGAGTCAATTGGCCCCCTAGCTACGCCTATGATATTTTTTTAAATATTCACATAATAAATAAAATCCTTAAATATAAAACGCTTATTTGTGTGTTTACAAATTTTTTTCAGTGAACTCCAAATCCTTACCAACCTATACCACGTTGTAGAGAGTGATGAGAGGAGCAAAATGATGCCAATTTGTGGGGGTATCCTCTTGAAAAAAATTTAAAAATTCTATAAGATTTCTTTCAATAGAAAATGCTTATAGTACATAAGTTCTTTTGTGGAAACAATCTCAGTTGAACCTTCATGGCCCAATTGGGAAGTCATTTGATGATCGACTGGGAAAAGGTATATAATGACGAAGGTTCGAATCCAGCCTGAGGCATTTGCTTTTTGCTTAATTTTTAAATTTTTTTTTCTGAAATTTTTCAAAAGGTGGCAGGTTCGAATCCAGCCTATATCATTTGTTTTTTCCTAATTTTTAAATTTCAACAAATTATCACTACAATAACAACCGCCAACCGGACTTCAGTGCCCTATGTAATAAAGCTGATATGAAGAATATTCATAAAATTTATTGTACTACAAAAGCGCCACCCCATTTGCCCCCACGGACATTTGCCCCACATTATACAGTTGCCCCACGTTATAAGTTACAACGTGGGGTGTAAAAGTCTGAGGTTTCGGGTTTTAGCGTTTATTGAGAAATTAATTACAATTTACATCTTCCTCGATTCAAATTAAACGAAAGCTTATATAGGAAATTAGATGATCAAAAATCTAAATCACAATAGCCTCTAGGAATAAGAGCAAGTTCTTAGAACAGGATTTCAAGTTTTTGTATAAGCAAAAACAATAACTTCAGGGGAGATATGATTGAAAAAAAACATCGGCGAAAAGGACTTATGAGAAGGAAATAGGTTAAAAAAAACATAATACAGGATTTGTGATTGTTTGTTTTTGTGATTATGGGTGAAAATTTGATAGATGAAACCATTACATGGGGCAAGTTGGTGGGGCAACTGTATAACGTGGGGCAAATGTCCGTGGGGGCAAATGGGATGGCGCCACTACAAAACAAAACTATAAACACAGTATTACGTTTCGAAGCATTCATAGACGAGTGATTCGGAGCTTTCATAGACGGGCGATTCGGAGTCTCCTTAGACGGGCGAATCGGAGCTTTCGTAGACGGGCGATTCGGAGTCTTTGTAGGCGGGCGTTTCGAAGCATTCATAGACGGATGGAACATTCATAGACAAGTGATTCGGAGACTTCGTAGACTGGCGATTCGAAGCTTTCGTAAACGGGCATTTTGACCTCTCGTAGTCGAGCAATACCACCAAACTCCTTCTTGCGTTTTTTTCAATATACCAAGTCCATCTGAGACATATCAAATAAAGCATGTGCAGTATCTAACTTTACAGAAACACCCATGATGAATTCAAAAGAGAATATCGAGAACGACTTTAAATAAACGAAAGATTTTACTACGTTTAGTTAAAGATCCTTTTATAGATTGTATACGGTTTACTCGACATGTTATTAATACGGTTTACTCGCCGTGTTTCGCATAAGTTAATATGACTCATTAAATAGAATAACAATGATTTCAAAATACACATTAAAATAAAGATATGATCTTTACTGGCCGCGCTACTTCTCGTTATTTTCATCAATATTTCTTCCTACTCGTCCCGTTTCAATTGTTCGCCAAATTTCTTACACACAAAACAGAATCAAAAGAAATACAAGGTGGACCAAAATTTTTTTACGTTAAAAAATGATCATAACTTTTTTCAAATAAATCCGTTTTCGATTTTCTTTTTTTATTTTCATCCAGAGACAATAGGAAATCGATTCATGTCAAAAAATCGAAAAAAAATTTTCGAAAATTTTCCACTTTTTTGGCTTGGTCCCCCCTCCTTAGGATGAAAAAATCGAATTTTCAAACAGTTTTCCAAATCGGCTGATTTTTTGTACCAGGGGGTTTTTCAACATGGGAAACACGAATCCGAAGGAATTTTTTGATTTTGACCACGGGAAAGGGTCGGCCAGACGACGGGAAAGGGTTAATCGGTCAACGTGAAAATTATCAATTCAACCCTTTCCCGTGGTCAAAATCAAAAAATTCCTTCGGATTCGTGTTTCCCATGTTGAAAAATCCCCTGGTACAAAAAATCAGCCGATTTGGAAAACTGTTTGAAAATTCGATTTTTTTTATCCTAAGGAGGGACCAAGCCAAAAAAGTGGAAAATTTTCTTCCGATTTTTTGACATGAATCGCTTTCCTATTGTCTCTGGATGAAAATAAAAAAAGAATGATCGAAAACGGATTTATTTGAAAAAAGTTATGATCATTTTTTAGCGTAAAAAATTTTGGTCCACCCTGTATTTCTTTTGATAGTTGTTTTGATGAAGTGATGAGAAAGTAACGCGGCCCGTAAAGACCGTATCTTTAATGTGTATGTTGAAATCATTTTTATTCTATTTAATGATGTCATTGGAAATCATATTAACTTATGCGAAAATTAACACGGCGAGTAAACCGTATACAATCCATAAAAGGATATTTAACCAAACGTAGTAAAATCTTTCGTTTATTTGAAGTCATGGGCGTTTCTGTAAAGTCAGATACTGCACATGCTTTAGTTGATATGTCTCTAATGGACTTGGTATATTGAAAAAAACGCAAGAAGAAGTTTGGTGGTATTGCTCGACTACGAAAGGTCAAAATGCCCGTTTACGAAAGCTTCGAATCGCCAGTCTACGAAGTCTCCGAATCACTTGTCTATGAATGCTCCATCCGTCTATGAAGGCTTCGAATCGCCCTTCTACGAAAGCTCCGAATCGCTCGTCTAAGGAAACTCCGAATCGCCCGTCTATGAAAGCTCCGAATCACTCGTCTATGAATGCTTCGAAACGTAATACTGTGTTTATAGTTTTGTTTTGTAGTGGCGCCATCCCATTTGCCCCCACGGACATTTGCCCCACGTTATACAGTTGCCCCACTAACTTGCACCACGTTGTAACTTATAACATGGGGCAAGTTGGTGGGGCAACTGTATAACGTGGGGCAAATGGGGTGGCGCCTTTGTAGTACAATAAATTTTATGAATATTCTTAATATCAGCTTTATTACATAGGGCACTGAAGTCCGGTGATGCGAGGAATCGATTGCGCGCATTTCCGAAGCTTGAAAACGCTTCCCTGACCCTGATTTATGGAAATAAGAGTGTGTATTGAAGCGAAATTCCAACATGTACTAATTCCCCTGAATCAAAGTCAGGGAAGCTTTTTCAAACTTCGGGAATGCGCGCTATCGATTTCCCGCATGAAATTACCCACAGAGATATGATTTTGAGGGAGAAATTTCAAAATTTTTCGATTTTCGCTCCAATACACATCTATTTCCCTGAATCAAGGTCAAGGAAGCATTTTCATGCTCCGGGAAATCGAATGCGCGCAATCGATTTTTCGCATGATTTTACCCCTATATAGGTTGTTTTGGCAAAAAACTTTTTTTTCAGAGAATAGTCCCTTCTTTGTACTCCCCCCTTTAAGAAATGCCTAAGATGATTTTTTTAAATGGATATTAGAAGAAAAAGAGAAAAGATGTCTTATCGGCTTATGATTTTCTATTCATCATAAAAATTTTCGATAAGCATGTTTTGACGAGTATACCTGTTAACGGAAAAAATGTAGACTTATCATTTTTAAGTCGTCATAAAAAATCTTTTCTTTTTTTAAATCTTTTCTAAAATTTCATTGAAATAGCTCAATTAAATTATTGTTTCACATGTTTATTTTTCGATGATATGTTGCCAAATAACCGGATTAACCGATAACCGGGTCGAATAACCGTCGGTTAATCGGTTAAAACACTGGATAAAATGAGCCTTCAAATCTGATCATTTGGTGTAACATTCGAATTAAAAAATGCAAAAACTTGAGCCCATCTCTCCACTATCCAATGACACCTCTGGTCGGGGCAGATGGGGGTGATAGGAGGGTCATGCGGGCAAAAGTTATCGCTCCATTGGTTTAAAAGTTAAAGAAAGGTTCAAATTGAAACATTTGATTCATTATAATAAACTTTATAATTAAAAAAAAGAAAATTCTATCATATTAAAAGGGCAGATTATTTTGTAGATTGTCCATACTTTCGTTGTGATATATATTTATTTCATGCCATATTCTTTGTTGCCATTCTTCGATGGTCAAATCTTCTTCAATATCTTCATCAACTTGAATTCTTGACTCATCTTCGAGAACATGGAGTTGCCTTCTATATGGATTAAAATAAATATGCTCTAGAGCTTGGGCGGCTGTTGGTCTAAACCGTTATATCTGTTTATTAATATAATTTATATGTACCGAATATCGGCGTCCATGTTTAATGCGGAAGAAAGAAAATCAATGCTTGTTTGTGAAGCATTTGGGAAAAGTTGTTGAAAATTAGCACGAGGTCGATTGCTTAAGCCGTTTGTTATGAAAATTCTGGCGTCGTTAGATGTAATTCTGTGAATAAGTGTTTGGTCTGGGGTACCACAAATATTGACAATTCTTTCAACCATTTCGATCACTATAATATTATTGGTCCCATTTAATATAAAAATTTACTATTTCGTCCCATAAACAATGGCTGTCTTTGGTACAATTCTCCCATAATACAACCTATCGACCAGATATCGGCTATTATAAAATTTAAAATTGTAATTTTCTTTTCATCTTACCTTTTTGTGTATAATGTCTCCAGTTAAACATAATCTCGGGTGATCTATAGTATCTTGTCGCGACGTATCCGGTCATTTCATCGCTGACATGTCTAGCTAGCCCGAAATCGAGTATCTTAAAATGGACATGTATTCATGGGATACCAACCCTCAACCACACCCTCCTTCCCACTAAATGATCGAAGGCCGAAAAAATCCAATGGGTATACACCCGAGAATTTTTTTATCTCCGTTTGTCCACATGTGACACTAATCTGCGTTTACACCGGAGTTGCTAGGTCCTCGAGTCTAACTAATAAAAGTTACCTTTAATTGTAAATTATTTTCAGACACTGCCATATTATCAGGCTTCAAATCTCTATGAATAATGCCAGCAGAATGTATATACTAAATCTTTAAGATTAAAAATATTTTTAAAACATACCCTTAAGCCCCTTAACATTTGATGAACTAGATAACATATTTCGGGATCCGTAAGCACACGTGTCTCTAACATGCCTCTAAGATTACGACCTGCATAGCCAGTCACAATGTATCTAAAAACATTAAAAAATACATTGTAACTAGCTATGCGGATCATAGAATCTTAAAAAAATTACAACTGTTGAAAATCCGTGACAGCAATGTTAGGCGTGAAGAGATCTCTTAGTTCAATAATATTTTCATGCCTTAAATGTCGTAACAAGTAGATCTCTCGGTATGCGCGTTTTGCTAATATCGGATGAGAAAAAGGTGAACACAATTGTTTGATGACGACGAACCTTTCGGGTGGATCGATGATATTTGTTGCTTGGCTAAAATAGATTTAATATAAGGTGTATAAAAAAAGTTTGTTTTGGTGATTTTTTAGTAAAAAAATCGAAAATTTTGACTTAATATGGTAATTTTTATGCAAAAATCTATTTCTGATGTTATTTTTCGTGACGGAAGTATAAAATGAGAATTTCGTGGGTCACCGGTGACCCAGCGGGCGTTACCGGGTTAAAATTTATTTTAAAAAATCCGGTTTTTTATGACTCACTTTGTAGATCAAAATTTCTGATTTTTGAAAAAATTTTTTCATTTTTTGCCAAAAAACACAAAAAAAGAACTTGTTTAGACACTGTATATGATGTAATTCCTTACTAAACTTTTCCATAAACACCAGAAGCAATAAATGTTAAATCTCTGTAATTAAACGGAACATGTATAACATTATGCTCAATATTGACTCCATAAAAATCGTATTTAATAACCTGGTTCATTGGGCACTCCTAAATATTTTTTATAACATCATAAATAACGACTTAAAAAATGCCTAAGATGATTTTTTTAAATGGATATTAGAAGAAAAAAGAGAGACGATGCCTTATCGGTCTTATGATTTTCTATTCATCATAAAATTTTATATAAGCATGTTTTGACGAGTATACCTGTTGACGGAAAGAATGAGACTTATCAATTTTAAGTCGTCATAAAAAATCATTTTTAAGTCGTCATAAAAAATCTCAATTAATAATTTAATTGAGCTATTTCAATGAGATTTAAGAAAAAGAAAATTTAATAATTTAAAAAAAGAAAAGATTTTTTATGACGACTTAAAATTGATAAGTCTACATTCTTTCCATCATTTTCACGTAGAAAGATAGTAGAGGCTAATATAAGGTGTATATAAAAAAATTAGGTGCCAATGGGCCTTCTATGACCATATAATAAAAATTGAAAAAACTGCAAAAAAATTTCGACCATGGCGGACTCGAACTCGCTACTCAATCCCCAATTGCTCGCAGCACTAACCAATACAAAATCAACAATATGATATCAAAAAATGAAAAAATATGCAAACTTTCTATTTAAAACACAAAAATATCAAAAATATTATTAGAACACATATAAATTTTAAACTAATTAAATGAAATGACTATAGTGTATTGGTTAGTGCTGCGGGCAATTGGGGATTGAGTGGCGAGTTCGAGTCTTCCTTGGTCGAAATTTTTTGCAGTTTTTTCAATTTTTTAATTATTTTTTCAATTTTTATTATATGGTCATAAAAGGCCCATTGGCACCTAATTTTTTATGTACACCTTATATTGGCCTCTACTATCTTTCTACGTGAAAATTATAAAAAACTGGGACTTACACCTCGTGAGTGTCCCTTGTAAGGTGATTTTTTAAAATGGATATTAGAAGAAAAAAGAGAGACGATGCCTTATCGGTCTTATGATTTTATATTCATCATAAAATTTTCGATAAGCATGTTTTGAAGAGTATACCTGTTGACGGAAAGAATGTAGACTTATCACTTTTAAGTCGTCATAAAAAATCGTTTCTTTTTTTAAATTATTAAATTTTCTTTTTCTTAAATTTCATTGAAATAGCTCAATTAAATTATTGTTACACGTGTTTATTTTTGATATGTTACGAACACCATATTTGTTGAGAAATCTAGTCTATATTTGAGTATTTTTACAGGGTGACGCTAAAATAACGTTACACTTGTTTTTTGTTGCATTTTAACATCTTTTTATTGGCAAATTTTTATTTAAACTTTCATTTTTATAGTCAAAATGAAAAAAGATTTACGCCTCGCTATAATTCGTGCGCATGAACAAGGATGAGGAGTGCGTGAAATTGCTGAGTTTCTCAGTATTACCCCAATGATGGTATCCCGCGCTATTAAGAGATTCGAAGAAACTGGAAGCAACGACGATCGAACCGGAAGAGGCCGAAAGAAGACAGCACGAAGCAAGAGAAATATTCTGCGTGCCAAGGGAATGATTCATCAAAACCCCACGACCAAAGCAAACTCAACCAGAAAGTTGGCTAGAAAGCTAGAGGTCCATCAGAAGCAGACATGGCAAATTCTTCGAGAAGATCTTGGTTTGAAGCCGTACAAGTTCTAAAAGCTGACTGCAACTACGAAAAAGAAAAGATCGCGCGGGGCACTTTTGAAACGCCTTTCAAGGGGACGACACCGAAAGACCTTGTTCAAATTAACAAAAAACAAGTGTAACGTTATTTTAGCGTCACCCTGTACAAAAAAAATCATGTGTAGAATATGTAAAAGTTTCAGGAAACAAATTCAAGGGGAGGATGGCCGAGTGGATAGTACTCTCGGCACGGGGTGCGAAAGTTGGCAAAAAGTTGCGTGCATGGCTCAGTTGGTTTTAGCTGATAGTACATTTGGACACTCTTGGTTCGAATCCCGGTCGTGTACATTTGTTTTTGGATATCTTTTTATTTTTATCAATTGATGAAAATAAAAGATATCCAAAAACAAATGTACGCGACCGGGATTCGAATTACGAGTGTCCAAATGTACTAACGGCTAAAACCAATTGAGCCATGCGAGCTTCATGGAGCGCAACTTTTTGTCAACTTTCACACGCCGTGTCGAATATCAAATTTTTTTGCAGGTTCGAGTCCGGCCAGCACCACTTCTTTTTTGCCTTTTATATATTTTTTTTATTCAAAATTTAAAAAAATGTAAAAAAGAAGTGACAATGGCTGGACTCGAACCTGCAAAAGAAATTGGAACACCGAGAGCACTATCCACTCGGATATCTTAGCTTTTAATTTGTTCCCCTGAAACTTCTACGTATTCTACACATGATTTTTTTTGTAAAAATACTCAAATATTGACTAGATTTCCCACAAATATATGGTGTTTTAGAAATTATGAAATACTTTTTTCGAATAAGGGTCATATGTAGACCGAATTGGACTAAAAAATAGAACTTTTTTTCATGCTCTATCTTTTAAGGTGGTATATGTATCAGCCGTAAATGGGTTAAATTTAGATGATGGCTTACAACGTGCATCAACTTTGGTACATTCTACAAAAACTCGAAGAAATCCATAATCCATTCGATCTAGAATTTCGAGCTGAAAATCAAAGACGAGGATATGTCAGTGAATTACCCGTTCCTAATCCCATCTTTTCAAGTTTTTACGAGAGTACTATATATTCTTCATCCAATAATAATTCTCCTGAAAGTTATATTAGCACCGCATCATCGTCTGACTATAATTTCTCTGATAACAGATCTTCGTTTTCGCAAGCATATTTTCAAAAAGAAGCATGGTATAATTATTTTAAAAAATTAGATAATATCGAGATCACACGTGTACAAGTGGATCTTCGAAAATCCGATCCGATTGCACGACTAAAAAAAGGTCGCGCTTCGCGAAGTGTGTCTTTCATGGCCGCGCTTCATGCACGACCCCATCCTCTCAACCCCTTGCGCTATTCACGACCCTGGGTCTTCGTTCGAAGACCCTAAAAGACTCGTTGTACATGTGTGATTGAGATTCACAAGAAACTTTATATTAAAATTATTGTGCTGTTATCGATAAGATCGACAAATGGATAAAAGTTTTTAAAGGGGGGACCGAACATCGCGACAAGATCTCCGACAAAAAATTTTTTCATGATTTTTTCAGAAATGACCCCTATAGGGGTATTTTTATGCGAAAAATCGATTGCGCGCATTCCCGAGGCGTAAAACGCTTGCTTGACCCTCAAAATGTGAAAATGCTTATCGACCCGACGAAATCTTGAAAATTTGTTTGTACCCTTATAGCTTGACCATTTTAAATGTTCCCAGAGACTATGTCTTAAATTTTAGTAATGAACCTATCTGTTCTCCAAATTTACAATATAACCATTCAACCATTCAAAAAGAATTATGTCCAAACGATAACTTGAATCATAAGCAAGCCTCACCAAATGATGCAAATTTACAAACTAGAGATTCCGACTCAAGTTCGAGGTGCTTTTGAAAAAAAAGTATATAATAGTTTTATTTTTAGTATAGAGTCGAAGGAAAAACGTAAACGAGGCCGCCCGATTAAAGAAAAATATAAAAATGTACCCGTGAGAGAGTTAAATGAGTTAAAACGGAAAGATAATAAAGAATCGGCCTTGAAATATCGTCAAAGAGTTCGAGAAGAGCGGAATGAAGTCAAAAAATTAAAAGAAGAAAACTCGATACTTACAGTAAGTCGCATACATATACGGGGAGTCATATCTGCACTTTACATTTTTCGCAAACTTAAAGGAACAATGGCAACGGTGACGTTTTTGGCACATTTTTTAAACAAGTTTGAACTCATTTTTTTAGAAAAAATAATATTTATGATAAAAAACTATAAAAAGATTCAAAAAATTAAAAATTTTCATTGGTTCGTCTTCGTTGATTTGCATAAGGTCGGCATCATCATCGAGATCTAAATCAACTATTCTTTGGACTAAAATGTCATCATCTATTTGCACGTCAAATTCATCATCAGGGGCCCGTTGCTTACCTCCGGAACCGGAAGTTGGAACCGGAAGTCGGAACTGGAAGTCGGAAGTGGATTTTTAGTGCATTTTTTGATTACTTCCGACTTCCGGTTCCGACTTTGGGTTCCGACTTTCGAAATTTTTTAAAGGAAAATTTTTTAAATGCCTAAAATTCGTTTAAAAAAGCTCAAAAACTTCAGATTATTTATTTTTGAGGCATAAAATGTTAAAAAATTGTAAAAACTCGAAGAAAATCGCAATTTACGATGAAATTTGATTTTTCGATTTTGGAAG
>OZJO01003989.1:0-15905 GCA_900406225.1 Acrobeloides nanus | reverse complement strand
CGAGTAGAGCCGGATAGCCGAACTTCAAACCGATGAAACTATTTTTAAGGGTCCTTCAATTTTTTTGATTTTTTGCATAAACGTTCCCCATATATAGAGCTATCTTTCTGGAAAGTTTCGAGTTGTGGTCTGAATGTTTAAGGGGTACTTTGGGTACATTGACTCCGCGAGAGGGGGTCAATTTTTGGGGTATTTTTGGATATTTGGCCAAGTATAAAATTATGTGAATGTCTGAGGCCAAGGTGGTCTTGGCATAAAATAGAGCCCCAATCTCCAGCTACAAAATACAAAAGACCGTTTGTCAAAAGCTAAAAGACTTAATGACTTAGAGCCGGTCCAAGTTTGGTCAAAAATTGTCCTTTTCCACCAACTTCTAGGGGGCATAGCGCCAAGGGGAAAGATCGCCGGATCGGGAGCCCAGAACTAAAGTTGCATAACTCGGTGAGTTCTATCAGAATATCCACCTGAATTTTCGTTCAGCGATAAAAAATTTTTTGTGCCATGCCTTTCGTCTCAAAGCTCGATTCTATCGCGGAACCTGTTTTAAATTAATCAAACATATTTATTAAATTATTTAATGATTTTATACCATCTTTACATAGTTTTTTAGATTAAAAATTTGTTTCCATTTCATTAGAAATTGGACCGTTTTTGCTGTGTAGTTAGAGGTCGCAAATGTACTTTCGGTACTAGTTTCGCAAATGACAGGGGTTTGGATCCGATATTTTTTTCGGATTTTAACCGGAAAAGCGTTATTTACCCGTTTTTATGCAGGGAATCGATTGCGCGCATTTCCTAGGCGTGAAAATGCTTCCCTTACCCAGATTTAGGGTCGGAAAGTTGGTGTATTGAAGCGAAAATCGAAAAAAAAATCAACTTTTTACGGGAAAACCAACTTTCCATAGGTTTTTCTAGACGATGAATCGATTGCGCACATTCCCAATGCTCCGAAAAGTCGATCAAAACATAGATTTCAAGATCGGAAATGCGCTCAATCGATTCCTCGCCTAGAAAAACCTTATGGAAAGTCGGTTTTCCTATAAAAAGTTGATTTTTCGATTTGCATTTCAATACACCAACTTCCTGACCCTAAATACGGGTAAAGGAAGCATTTTCACACCTCGGGAATGGGCTCAATCGATTCCCTGCATAGAAAAATGGAGGTAAATGACGCTTTTCTGATTAAAATCCGAAAAAAATTTTCGGATCCAGAACCCTGTAATTTGCGGTCGCTATTGGAAACTAATACCAAACTTACTCTCCTGAATCAAAACTTCTCTCTCCAAAATTTGACCGAGTTATGACGCTGGCTGTAGTGATGAAACTAAATCGCGATTTCGAATTTCGCGTTATAAATTCCGTTATGATCCGACTGATTGAAATAATGGAACTAATATAGTTGAAGCGTCGCACTGAAAGTGAATTTTTTTCAAAACTTTTTTGGATAATGATCCCTTTAGGGGTAATTTTATGCGGAGAATCCGAATTTCGCATTTCTAAAGCATGAAAATGCTTCTTGAAATCAAGAAAAAGCTGTTTCAAATAATTTGTGCAGAATACGTAAATATCAGATATAAAAAAACATGATTTTCTTGTTCATATTGTTTCAAAAACAGCTTTTTCTTGATTCCAAGAAGCGTTTTCATGCTCTAGGAATGCGAAATTCGGATTCCCCACATAAAATTACCCCCTAAAGGGATCATTTCTTGCGAAAAAATTTCAACTATACTAGTTGGAGCGTCACACTGAACGTTCCAAATAATTCATAGCAAACATAGCTAATATTGGAACCTCATTTTATTCCTCTTCTAATTTTAGCTTTAATTAAACATGGAAATAATTAAACATTTTATTCATTGCAAATGCAATAATCATCCATACATGTCAAACTTAAGCGATATAACAAACATTTAAAACATGGAATTTAAAAAAGTCCACAAAGTCACAGCTTTTAGCCACCGAACAATGTTTAAGAAGGGAAAATTTTTCAAGTGTACTCACAAACATAATTACAAAATATTTTTGGAATGTTTTTGGTTTTCAAAAACAGATTTGGTCTAATGAAAAAGAGCAAGTTTGTTTATACACAAAAACTTATGGGCTTTTGGCAATAAGTTCGGAAAATTTCATAACTTAAAGATGCATTATATAGGACCCGAAAATAGGGATATAATAATAAAGTGAAACAAACAAGTGAACTTTCGATTCAGATTTTCTCTCGGGCACCCTTCAATAGCCAATGTCGGACAAATATTGCGCCAATTTCTCAACGGCAGTCCTTGCTTCACTTCCGGCTGCATTTTCACCTTCGAAGAGTGCGATCAGGATTGCTATAAAAAAGTTACAAAAATCAATTTATTTTCAAAATTTTGATTCAAATCTAGAATTGCCATTAGTGATGGGACGAAATCGGTTCTCAAAATTTTTTTTAGCTTTATGAAAAATGTCAAAAACAAAAATTGCGTAATACAACTTTTATTTTAACCACTTTTTATGAAAATACATAGAAAAAATTAAGAGTTTCGTCTCGAAATTTGTCTCGTAACTTTTTTTAATGTATTTTCATAAAAAGTGGTCAAAATAAAAGTTGTAGAACGCAATTTCTGTGTTATTTTTGTGTGGTTTTTCATAAAAAGCTAAAGAAAAATTTTCAGAACCGATTTCGATCCATCACTAGTTGCCATCTAAAATTTTAAAAGCAATTAGGCCTCAGAAAGCAAATGCTAAAATATGGTTAAAAATCAGCTAAAATAATGAATTTTTGGGTAAAAAAATATCCTAAAATACAATTTTTAGTCAAAATAAGTATTTTTGGTAAAATTTATCAATTTTTTACAAATTTTTGGTCAACAAATAATTATTTATGAATTTGTCCCAAAAAAATCAAGAAAATTGTCTTTTTTCGGCTTTAAAAGAAAGCATTTATGGGCACAAAATAGCCATTTTTTTCACAGGTTTTCAAAATCGAAAAAATAAGGGGGCCTTTATAAAAAATGTCAAATTTTTTCAGGAACAGGGGGCGGTCGCCCCCCCCCCCCTGGGCTACGCCACTGTTTTTTGTTTAAAAAATGGCGAAATTTAGACATTTTTTGGAAAACACAAGGGCCATTAGGAAATTTTTTTTCATTTTACGTTGAATTTCTATATGCCCGTACTTTTGCGTTTTTTGGTAAAAAATTTTTTTCAAAAATCACTTATAAGGGGTATTTTCATGCGATTTTTGAAATTTTTTTGCCAAAAAACGCAAAAGTACGGTTTTTTTGCTCATTCTGTGTATTTTTACACAAGAGTGTATGCTTCAAAAACGTGTGCTCCTAGGTTGAAGGTAATTACCTGATTTAGTCTTCGCAGCAAAGAAGCCAGTCTTGTCCTTCTTACCAAAGATCAAATTATCTTCAATACGCGGCACAATATAGTGAATTCCTTCCAAATCACAACCTGTCGATGGGACTGAATTAATATCTTTAAAGGACTCAACTAGGTTTCTCAATTCTTCATTCGTAGCCTGAAAATAATATTCAAAATGAATTAATATGGAAAAATCAAGCACTAAGCAGATAAGATTTGCTGTCTAAAATTATTTGGAGAAATGTAAACGTTATTTTTCAATGAAAAAATTTAAACCGAAAAAAACTTGAATTTCAGAGGTACTATTGGGTTGTTCCAAAAGTTTTTACACTTCACTTTTTTCAATTGAAAAAAAGTGAAAAGTGAAGTGTCAAAACTTTTGGAACAACCCAATAGTTCGGAACAGAGGGCGCGCTTTTCGAAATTTTTTTTTGAAAATGACCCCAAATCCATTCTTAAATTTTTTCTTCAGCCTTAAAAAAGTTATTCAATATTTTACAAAAATGTTCCATTTTCCCGATTTATACCCCCTAGACCACTTTTTTTATCGTCCCCTCTTGCATAATAGTACAGAGATATCATTTACATTACTTACTCCCGTTATAGAATCAATACTTGTTTGGTCTAAAAACCTACTCGAAATTCGCTAGCTCCTTCAGAACGTGCCCACACAGATCCATCTGGAAAGCCGACAATAGCAGCTCGCTTTATACCGTCACTGCTGTCCATCAAATTCTTTATGTAAGCGTCCCAACCAGACATATTGAAATTATAGAAATTAAGGCAACTAAAATTACAAATTATAGAATTTTTACATAAACAACAATTTCTTAATTCACTGAAACGCGATGAAAAGTGAAAAGGTAACAAAGATATCAGGGGGGCAAAAGTTCGTGGACACTACTACTGTCGGATTTTGTGTTTTTCGGTGTTTTCAATACAAAAAACGCAAAATCCGACAGGGGTAGTGTCCCCGAACAGTTCGAGGCCCGAACTCCCCCCCCCTAATATCTCTTTTAGAAATTTAGACGATTTTGAAAATTTTTGATCACTTGGGCTAGAGCAGGGATAACCGATAAAAATCGTTCAGTTTTTTGGTGGCTATCGGTTACGGTTTTTTTATCGGTTTTTCAATCCATCTGTTGGTTATTTTTCTTTCGGTTATTTTCAGTTTGTTTTTGACTTATTTTCGTTTTTTTTCAACAAAATTTTTTCGAAAACGGCCGTTTTTTAGCTGGAAATGCTAAGAAAATTACGATTTTTTGTTGTTGAAAAAATGGAAAATTTTGGACATTTTTGGTGCAAAGCTTTTTAAACAATCGAAAAAAGTCGATGAATTGATCGGCTGTTAATCGGTTATATGGTTGTTTTATCCATCGGTTACGGGGTTTCGGTCGGTTATTCAAACATACAGTTATATGGTTTCAGTTATCCCTGCTCTAACTTGTTTACTCTAAAGGGTAAAAAACTCAATTTGTCAAAAAAATTTTCACTTCATGTGATTTTGTACAAGGGGGGAGGGCAAAAGTCCTCGCCTAAGGGGCGGCATAGCCTCGCCAAGGGGGCAAAAAGTCCTCGCCCAAGAGGCAAAAGTCCTTGCCAAGGGACAAAATTCTTGACATTTCAAAAACGTGTTTTCTCGACAATTCTGGACGAGAAAACACCTTTTCAGCGTTTTTGACGATGTCAAGACTTTTGCCCCCCCCCCTTGTATCTAGGAGTTTTAGATATGGTGAACTGAAGATTTTTCATTTTTGTCAATATAAAAATCTTTTGCGCCGATACGAAAAAAGGAAAAACGAAAACATCTTTTCAACGCCAAAGGAATGGGAAAATAGATGTTTTGACATACTCGACCAGTTGGTCGAGACGTTTAGTGCGCAGCCTAAATCGAATCAGGGGAAAGGTGTCACTAAATCGAGTTTGACTGTATTTATACTTTTACATCCCTGCGTGGTCGTGTTGGCGAGAAAATTCTCGGTAGGGGTCACTAAATCGAATTAGAGGTAGGGAGTCGCTATAGGGGAAGGGGGCCAAAAGAAATGAGAATTTGGTCCAAAAGTAACGGGAATTTGGTCCCAAATTTTCCTGTTTTCCAGAAATTTGGTCCAAAAAAATTTTTTGGACCAAATTCCCGTTTCTTTTGGCCCCCTATAAATCGAGGGTTGACTGGTATAAACAAAAAAGTGCTCTTTTTTGTGTAAAATTAAATGACAAAAAAGCGCGAATTTAGGAAAATACTACGCAATTATTCAAAAATGGCAAACGCTGTATTTTAAAAGAGAGAATACACATACAGTAGTTTTTATGTTTGAACGACAATTCCTCAGGATGTTCGTTTTAGTTTTCACGAACGTGCAACCTGGCTTCAAATAATAATCGGGAATTTACAACCTTACTAATCAGTTTAAGGAAGATCTAATCAGCAAATAGAAGAGATACATAACGAAAAACTGGCATAACACGTCTCAAACCCCTGCTAGCTATTTTTATTTGTAACTTATCAAGTGGGAGGGACTAACTATATTAGTTTACGCACTTTACACAATTATGAATCATACTATATGGTGGCCTAAACGCAATCGATTCCCTATATAATTATGAATCATACTACATGGTGGGCCAAATGCAATCGATTCCCCGCCTAGAAAAACCCCCAGACAAGGTTTTCCGTCGTAAAAATCAAATTTTAGTTAATTTTCACTTCAATACACCCTTTCCTTCCCTGAATCAGGGTCAGGAAAGCGTTTTCATGCTTCAAAAATGCGCGCAATCAATTTCCCGCCTAGAAAAACCCCCAAACAGACGATTTTCCATCGAAAAATCAAATTTTAGTTAATTTTCGCTTTATTACACTCTTCCCTGAATCAGGGAAGCGTTTTCAGGCTTCGACAATGCGCGCAATCGATTTCTAGCATAGAAAAACCCCCTAGAACAAATTTCTGGCCGATTTTATAGTGTTTTTGGGGTGTTCCCACTTTTTGCACGTTTTGAGTCGCCGTGACTAACGCTAGTTTCAAAATAAAGTGAGAGAACGGGTATCACCACAAGTCATTTTTTCACTTAAAAAATCTCATTTATAAATCAAAAATAAAAGATGGTCACATATTGATTATCGATTGAATCGTTGTTCATTAAAAAGGGCGAAGTCTATTGAACATTTCTTTGAAAAAAATGAAATGCGCAACAAGACCTACACTTTTTATGAGAGTCTTTTGTTTGGTCCGACAAGCCTCGACCACAAAAGGAAAAAAGAACCTGACACACTCAAATCCGTATTATTACGGATTGAGAGAAAATTACCAAAGAAAATTTCAAACAGGAATATTTAAATTGGTTTATAAAAAAAATCGATTTTTTCGTATATTATCAATTGAAAAAAGCAGACACAAATGTAGCAAAATTGTAATCATAATAGTTCACAGGCCGAGGCACGAAAAAAAGACTGAGCCACGTCAGCCGTCCGACATTTTGCGACTCTCTATGTGTGCGAAACGAAACAAGAAGCTAATGGTGGTCGAATTCCGGTGCACGCGGCCAAGCTTATCAATTATAAACGGTCGAATAGTCATCCGAATATTCTAAACATTTCTGGAGATTGTGTTTGAATGTGGAGAAAGAGTCACGATCAAAAAATTAATTTTTCTTGAAAAGTTTCTTCGGGTTCCCTCTCCTAAAATATGGCAGAATGATTCTGTTGTACAACACAACAGAAAATCTGTTATACAACAGATTCAAACACTGGTCATGATCAGTACCGTGAGAACCCTGCTCTCATATGTTTCCTAAAGAGGTTAGTTTTTTATCACTTTATTTTTCTAGTTCTCTTTTAGGTATTTGAACTATAGTATTACTATAATTTCTGATGAATGGGCCGCGTATAGAAAAATTGGTGAACTACTCGAAGGATATACCCACTTGACTGTAAAACACTCGGAAAATTTCGTGAATCCAGAATCAGAGCAACTATGAATCATTTGAATAAGAGTGGCAGAAATTCAAGATGCAGAACAAGAAGCGTCATGGAACTCAGAGAATTGTTTTTGAATCATATTTTTCATAGTATTATTGGAGAAAATTGTTTAGTGAAAATAATACTATATATTACTTATGGTCTCAAATTGTTAGCTTTGAAAATTATAAGAGTAGAGGTGTGATTAGTGGTTGTTGTATTTTGTTTTTGAATAAATGAATTTTAAAAAATCTTATAACTGAAGTTTAACGCTCACCTCGAGTGTCTTATGCAAAAACATCAAGTAAAAATTAGAAGTGAGCGTTAAACTGAAGTTTAACGCTCACCTCGAATACCTTCAGTTTAACGNGAAGTTTAACGCTCACCTCGAATACCTTCAGTTTAACGCTCACCTCGAGTGCCTTATACAAAAAAATCAAATAAAAATTAGAGGTGAGCATTAAAGTGAAAGAGTGTCCGTGTCGAAAACATAAAACTCCCACGCAGTTTCCAAAATTAGTGCCCTATCACCCCCTCATTTCCCTTTTCACTCTCTCCATTATGGCCCAACGTTTTCTACAAACAGTAAAATAACATACAACACTACACATACACAATATACCCCCTCACTTCCCTCCTCACAGCTCTCCCTCCCATTCCTACCTCCACCTTCAGGTCCCCTCCTCTCATGCCTCACTCACACCCTCCCAACCGTAGCTCCCTCCATTGGAAGCGCAATAACTCTTTTCCTATTTTTTCAACTACCCCTCGTTTCCCTTTTCTACCTCCCTTCCCATCCCCTCTTCCATACCCTAATCCCTTCAAAATCGAAAAATTTCAATCGACTCCAAAAAATCCAAAACCTTCACTAAAATCACCGCAAACAACTTTATTTCTGACCACCACCCTCAAATCTTTCATCATAATTCCCAGCGTTATTAACACACACAAACACAACAAAAATACTTAAAAAATTAAATAAAAATTAGAGATGAACGTTAAATTGAAGGAGTTCTCTAGTCATGATTTAGGGAAAAATTGGAATTTTGAAGCGAAAATGGTCTCTCTTTTTTGCATTTTCGAACAATGACCATTTCGCTTCAAAAACTCAATTTTTTCCCTGAATCAGGTCAGGGAAGCATTTTCAAGGTTTGAAAAATTGCGCAATCGATTCCCCGCATAAAATTAATCCCAGAAGGCTCATTTTTAGAAAAAAAATCCGGGTCCCAAAAAACATAAAAGTGCACTTTTTCTGTGCCACCCTGTATAAAAAATATTTCGAAAGAAAAGATTGAAATGTGAAGAAATTCACACAAGAGAACGCAACGGATGATGATTCATCGCAGGAAGACAAAAACGAAGTTGTTGGTATAAATGGAACGCCTCGCTCTCATTGCCAGTTAAGAGCGGCAAAAACCGCCCTTAGGCGCTTAGTCAGCTGGACGACCGCAAATTCGGGAATTGTGGCGAGTCTGAGTGGACGAAATTTTAATGACGCGCGTTTATTCAGTACGGAAAATGAACTGCACAATAAGAAAGCAAAGAAAGAGACCAACTAGCTTGTTATGAATGCATATAACAAACATGTGTTCGGCCACATCCTTTGGCCCCACAGCATTTGGAAATTGAATCTCTGACGGTTCATTAACCAGGCGGCACGGCGCGCATTTTAACGATTTGTGCCCGTTGTGGTTGTCTTTTCAAACTTTGGGCGCAGAAATGGCCTGAAAATGACCATTCGAATCGTATGTTTATACCAAAAAATATACAAAATGCAACAGTTTATATATACATACAAGTTTTTAGCACTTCAATGACTAGTTTTCAGAATAAAAAAATGAGCTTTTTTTCATCACGAGGCTTCATTTCGTTTATCAAAAATCTTTTTCAATTGATTTGACATGTAGTACGGCTTCGAGGGAGTTCCATCATTACTCTCGCTGTCTTCTACTAAAAAATATTTATGATAACTTTTTAAAGGAGACCAGTCCGAGCGGAAAAACTTCCACCTTTTTCATAAACTCAATTTTTTGTTTTATTTTAAGGGTCTCATGGTCTGGGGTTAGAGTGTTGGTTCAGTTTCTATTCATAGATTCAAAGGCGTCCGACCACAACCAGTGTTGTTCCATTTTGATTAATTCTCATTATGATTGATTCTGATTAATCAGAATTTTTAAGACCTATTTTTTTAAAATTTAATTTTTCCGATAGAAGTAGAGTATAAAACATAACATTTTAAGAAAAAAAAATTTATTCTCATTAATTCTGTTTTCATTAATGAAAATTAAATGTGTAATTCTGATTAATCAAAATTAATGAGAATTAATCAGAATTAAACGTGTAATTCTGATTAATCAGAATTAATCAGATCTAAAATAGTTCAAAAACTCGAATTTTTAGAACCTAAAAATTTGATTTTTTAGATTCAAAGCACTCAATTTGATCTTAAAAACTTCGATTTTTTAAAGGGGGTGCAAATTAGGGCCCTTTCTCAACAAAAATTTTTTTTTGAAAAATGACCTTCTAGGGATAAAAATAGGGTGAAAAATCGATTGCGCACATCCCCGTTGCGTGAAAATGCTTCCTTGGCCCTGATTCAGGGACATAGGTGTATTGAAGCGAAAATCAAATATTTTCAGATTTTTATGAGAAAACCGTCGATTCTTAGGTTTTTCTAGGCGGGGAATCGATTGCGCGCATTCCCGAACCGTAAAAATACTTTTTTGACCCTAATTCAGGCAAAAAATCAGTGTATTGAAGCGAAAATCAATTTATTTACGTAAATACGTATCCTTTCCCTGAATCAGGTAATAAAGGCCACAATTTTTGAGAACAAAAAATTTCAAAATCACTCTGATGATTCAATACGTTTGCTTCAATATACAGCCCTGGTAAACGGAAACTTCAGTAGCGAATATCTCACTCTTGGAATCGAATCAAGGGGTGATGTTAAAACACACCACCCTTTTTTTACACTACCCCTTGATTCGACTCCTAGCGCGAGATATTCGCTACTGAAGTTTTCGTTTACCAGGGCTGTGTATTGAAACAAATGTATTGAATCATCAGGGTGATTTTGAAATTTTTTGTTCTCAAAAATTGTGGCCTACTACGTCAAAAAACATCCCATAGAGGTTAATTTTCATGCCACTTTGGTTAGAAAATTTCAAAATTTTCAAAAACATTTCGATTAATCATAATCAAAATTAATGAGAATTAAACAGAATAATCAAAATGGAACAACACTGGCCACAACCATAGCCTTTTTGCTATAAACTCCAACTAGTTTTTTTGTAGGTAGTTAGGTAAGTAGATAGTTAGGTAGGTATGTAAGCCTAGGTCTAGAGGACCAGTCCGAACGGGGTAAAAATTGTGTCCTTTTTGTTGATATTCGGAAAGTTCATGAAAAATAGTTTTTACGGTAAATTGCACGAAAAATTGAATTTTCGTTCAAAATCGAATTTTTGCCCAAAAATTGAATTTGTGCTCAAAATCGAAAATCGCTAAAGGTTTTAAGAAAATCGCGTGTGAGAAAAACGTTGGTGAAATTTGAACATCTGTGTACTACAACAAAAACATGTAACACCGGAACGTCGTTTTTTTACTTACAAAAGCACAAGAAAATTGTATCAACACCCATATCGAACACTTCGAAGAATAAATCGCAAACATAATAAGAGCCAATCAAGACAATAATCACTGGTACAAAATAATAATATAGATCGAAATGCGGCAGTCCATCGATAACCCAACGCCCGCTAAAGTAGAAAAAAGCAACCGTACCTAAAATTTTTCTTAACAAATATCAGAAAAGATTTTGGAGCTCTTCCCCTGGGGAGACGCAATCAACAGGATTCCAAAAACTGATACTTTTTTGAGGTAATTTTATGGAAAATTTCCTCTAAAGGCTTAAGCTCAGGCTTAACCTTAGGCCAATGACGTAGCCACAGGGGGGAGTACCGGAACCCCCTCCCCCGTTACGGGCCGAAGGCCCGAAAAAACATAAGGGTCTCCTCTTATGATTTTTTTAGAAAAAAGGTTTGGTACCCCCCCCCCCCCCCTTAAGGGCTTGGTATCCCCCTTAAAAAATTTCTGGCTATGTCACTGCCTTAGGCTTAAGCCTAGACCTAAGCCTAAGCTTAAGCCTTTAGAGGATATTTTTCTATAAAATTACTTCAAAAACGTATCAGTTTTTGAAATCCTGTTGATTACGTTTCCCCAGGGGAAGAGCTCCAGGATTTTTTTACCCATTCCAAGTGTGATCAGGGCTTTTCCAACAAACAATAAAAATCCAGTCACTCTACCCAAGACAACTGTTCGTACAATATTGCGAGCCAGAAGTGTGAAGGAATCGCGTGCCGACGCACAAAAGCCTTTCCCATAGATTGCTATCTTAAAAAAACAATATAATTTTAGTTGTTAGCTTAACAATCTACCATGATATAAGCATTTGTTGTCAAAAAACGTAAGAATGTTTCAAGGCACCAAAACAAGCATTTGAATGCGCTAAAAGGAAACACAAAATTAACGAAGTGAATAGAAGCGCTTGAAAACACTTCCCTGACCCTGAATCAGGGAATCTGGGTGTGTGTATTGAAGCGATGACCACCAATTTTGCTATAATACATCTTTCAGGATCAAGAAAGTGTTTTCGCGCTTCGGGAATGCGCGCAATCGATTCCCCCCATAAATTTACCCCTAGAAAATCATTTTCAAGCAGAAAATCTAAAAATTTTCGATTTTCGCTTCAATACACACATTCTGATTCCCTGATTTAGGGAAGCGTTTTCAAGCTTATGTAACAAAGTGTCCGCCCAAAAAACTAACATGTAAATCCCGCGCAATATTGGATTTTGTGCAGCATGCAACTTCTTATACAAGAAATCGAGAATAACACGAATTAACTTAACAATAGCCAAAATCAATGAGCCGAATGCCAATGACCCAAGGTGATATCTATAAACATTTTTTGTATTTCATATTTTTGAAAATTTTCAAAAAATCTACTTGACGGATCTCCCAAGCGCTTGTAAAACCGGAAACGATGGCACATCCTTTTTCTTGTCAAACGCCCAATAATGGCTAGCGAACGCACCGGCTAGAGTCATATCGCTGAGTGCCGAAACGAAACACGTCAGCCAGAAAAGGCCCAGGAGATTGTATAGCTGTAGATAAACTATTCGACTATTGTCACGTTCAAGATCAACATACACGCATTTTGAGCCCTAAAATGGAATACAATAAATATGCCTCGGATATAACACGTTTTTCATGGCTAACTTTACGAAAAAATTCAATTTTTGAGGCAAAAATTCGATTTTTCACAAAAAATTCGAATATCGGCTACTTGGTGAAGTGGATAAGGAAGCCGCCCGTCGGATCTGGCAAGTTAAGCAACGTTCGGCCCTTCAGTCCGAAAATTCGATACACAAAAAACTTTCCTCACAAAGAATGAGCAAAAATTTTTTGCTCCAAAAAAGTTTTTTGTAGATCAAAATTTTTGCCCTAGTAGGATCGAACCTGCGGGCCGAACGTTGCTTAACTTGCCATATCGGACAGGCGGCTTCCTTATCAACTTCGCCAAGTAGCCGACATTTTTCGTAAAGCTATCCATAAAAACGTTATAACGAACATCTGTATAAGTGACGCCCAGGGTACTGCAATCACACTTTGTTCCATTGGCGATTTGAGTGTCGTTCCATGCATTTGATGGTCGTAGTCGGCAGTTTTCATCACCCGAAGATGCCAACCAGATTGCAATATAGCCCCATAGCATAAATACCAACAAATGTAAGGCAAATGGGATGATTGGAAAGAAAAGAGTTGATAGCATGTTACCCACTGCTCGACTCGTTTCTTCAATCATCGCCACTGCTATCTTAATGCGGGATCTTACGAAAAGGAATATTACGAACATGATTATTAGCAAAATGGACAAGATTATAGCTGAAAAAAGGTATAAACTTATACAAAAAGTGATTCGGAGCTACTACACAATAGAGGGGAGCCACCCACGTCAATTTTTGAGCAAAATTCGATTTTTTTCGATTTTCGAGAAAAAATTTTCTTGGAAATTACACTTCTAAAGGTAAAAACATGCGGAGAATCCGAATTTGACATTTTCGAAGCGAAAAATGCTTCTCTGGTACAGGGAAGGCCTGTGCATTGAAGCGAAAAGTCGTAAAAAATGTGATTTTTGCTTCAATACACTGATCAGAAAAGCCTTTTTCTCTTTGAAAATGTCAAATTCGGATTCCCCGCATGTTTTACCCCTAGATGTGTCATTTCCAGAAAAAATTTTCGAAAATTTTTTCACGTGGGTGGCCCCCCTCCCCTATCGTAGCTCCATTGATTCCATACCAAAGATCATCCAAGTTGTTGGCATTTCAAAGTAGACACTAAAAACTGGCTGAAAACTGAAATCGTCCACGGCACCCGCATCTTTTAGCAACTTCCAATGATACCAACAATACCCAGAGCCTGAAACAAAGGGTGAAAAAAACATCAAAGAGAATAAAAAAACCTCCGGCTAAGAGCCCCAATAGTAGCAGAATGCTTAACCATATCATGAATCCGCCGAGAAGTCGCATGATAAAAGTCCAGATAAGACTCGCAACGGCGGAAGCTAACAAAAGAACCAAGATTTGCCCCCATGTAACACTAAGGTCAGAGGCAATTTTCTGCAATATTGCTTTTGAATTTACCATTCCATCAACCACTCTAAAATTTTAGGGCCTCACTAATTGCATCTTGAAATTTTGGAAGCATTAATAGCAAGTTGGGGAGCACTAATTGCAATTAGTGCTCGTCTCGACGCGTCCCGAAGTTTCTCTCGACGCTTCTCGAAGTTGTTCTCGATACATCTCAAAATTGCTCTCAACGTGCCTCGAAGTTGCTCTCGACGCGTTTCGAAGTTGCTCTGACGCGTCCCGAAGTTTCTCTCGACGCGTCCCGAAGTTGCTCTCGACGCGTCTCGAAGTTGAATTCGCTTTTTTAAATTGCGAATTTGTGAAATATCAGCGATGAACTTGAAAAACTTACGTCGTACTATTTATAACCTGTTGTTTATTTGGTGGCATGGCTTGACCGGATGCACCCAAACTACTAACTGTATTCAAAAATTGATCGAACGAGCCGTTGGCGCTGTTCAGACTCCCTAATGCATTGCCAGCATCTTCAACAAGAGGAATACACCTACCAAGAACTAAAATGACATAGGGTCAAGAAAGTTTTATTTTCTCTTAAAGGACCAGTTTACTCGGAAAAAACACTATGTAAAAATTATATATTCGAAAAGTCCATGAAAAATGGAGCATTTTTTGTTTTTACGGCATGTTCTGAATCGTTGTAGTTTTCGAGAGAATTGCGTTTGAAGTTGGCGATTTTTGAAATCTGTGTATTACAACGAAAACATGAACGCAGTGAAAATTCGTCCCTGAATCAATCAAAGTTGTGTATTGACGCGAAAACTCAAAAAATTTTTTTGGCAGTTTTCGTAAGTCGATAAAAACGAAATTTAAACAATTTCAAATAAACAACTTTTATTGATTCAATAAACAACTTTTATTGATTCAGGGACGAATTTTCACTACGTTCATGTTTTCGTTGTAATACACAGATTTCAAAAATCGCCAACTTCAAACACAATTATCTCAAAAACTACAACGATTCAGGATATGCCGTAAAAACAACATAGAAATTTGACGATTTTAGTGCAAAGAATTCAAAAAAGTTTGTGTATTACAACGAAAAAATGAGCACAAATTCAATTTTCTCAAAAACTACAACGATTCAGAACGTGCCGTAAAAGCAAAAATTGCTCCATTTTTCATGAACTTTCCGATAACTTTTTCATAGTGTTTTTTCCGAGTGGTTTTTTGAACCTGCAGCAGATTTCAATGTGTACGGTGCACATTCTTCGGCCATTACATAGTTGTGGACGGTAGTAAAATCGGTAATACGACTCTTATCTACAGCATCACTACAGATCAAGTTGTTGTCAACTTCGCGACGGAACTCAGCGTATTGCTGAGTGAAATAAAGTTGTTGTAATTGTAGATAGGAAAAATACTCGGTAGGACACTTGGAGACACAGATCTTAAATTGAAATTTTTACTACAGACAAAACAAATAACAACCTGTGGCGTAGGACAACCCGTAAGCACAGTAACAAATGAAACACATTTTGTGAGATCGAAGAATAAGAGATACGGTTTTGAGCTAAAAGGAGCAGTTCCCAGTTACACGAAAATAGATTTTTTTTAAAGTAGCCTATCTTGTAGAGCACAAAATTCTGGACAACATTGGTCAATCAAGTTATGTATTTCGAGTTAAACGAAGGAGTTTGAAGGATTTTTATGTTGTTAAACTTTTCCCAAGTATTCGTGTCAATACACAACAAAATTCAAATTTATCGAACAAAACTCCATTTTTTACAAAGATGTTAAAGTTTTCATAAAAAAGACAACGAATACTCTTTTTATAACTCGCGAGACGAATAAAATGACACGAAAATTATCAAATTTGAAAATTGTTTTGGGTTATTGAAACGAAAACTCTGATTCATGTTTTCGTTTCAATAACCCAAAACAATTCTCAAATTGGA
>OZJO01003988.1:0-31245 GCA_900406225.1 Acrobeloides nanus | reverse complement strand
TGGCGGGAAATTTTTATCACCGATTTTCCCGCCAATATGACCACGCAGGGATGCATCAAAAAAGCTATACAAGGATCCACGTTTCTTTTCGTTTCAATGTACTCGTTGCCTGATTCAATAGAAAGTTTGGTAGTAGCCAAAAAATTTTTGACTATAGCAAGTTTTTTTGAAATTTTTTTAGAAAAATAGAAATATGTAAAAAGATTTTGAAACATGTTTTGATGACGCAAAACATGTTACATGTTTCAAAATCTTGTTACATATTTCGATTTTTCCAAAAAAATTTCAAAAAAACTTGCTACACACCATCACAAAAGTTGTTGTTTAGGCCAAGATCTACAAAATGAGCTATCATGTGTAGCAAGTTTCGACAAAAAGTGAAAATATGTTACATGTTTTCACCACTACCCCCGATAGGGGGTCATAAAAATTTTTTTGTAACTCGGGACTTGAGATCCGGCCTTGATCAGCACTCCCCTAGAAAGTAAAAAATTAGGATCATTTTCCTTCACTTTCCAGTTGTTAGGGTGCGCGCTAGCAGTCGTGAAACGCATTTCACGACGATTTCCGGACGCTAGCCATCCAGAAATTGTGTCCAGACGGTACTAGAGCTTTTGGCAACGACAAAATCGTTGCCAAAAGCTCTAGTACTGTCCAGACTAGGGTTTGAGGAAAAATTTTTCCCGAATCGAGAATTCCCGACCATTTTTTCCCCGAAAATGGCTATTTTTTCAATTTCGTGAATTCCGATGGTATTCTTGTCACCCGCCCGATTTCGGGATTCCCGAAGCAATTCCCGCTCGATTTTTCGGGAAATTTTCGTCCAGATGGAGCGAAAGCATGGACCAATTTTTAGAATTGTGTTGAAATGAAATGTTGAATATTGTGATGTTGGACAAATCGTTTCAATTTTTAATTGAATCAGGCGACGTTGCCTGATTCAACCAAATTTTGTTCATCGGAACGATTTATCGAGCATTACAAAATCTTAAACCGTTTCGAACGACGATAAAAAAGTTGATCTCGATGAAACCAATTTGTACGCGTCTTGACACCGTCAATATTAGTACGCAAGGGTGAAAAACTTTCGCATTTTTTTCACAGAACAGCTGTTTTTCGGTGTAAATGCGAAAAATCTCGATTTTTTCATCGAAAATTAAAGTTTTTGAAAGGTTTCCAAGACTTGACCGACGAGAATGCCCTTTCAAATTCTATCAAGAAAACATAGCTCGGTTTTTTTGAATTTGAAGACGTCACTTCTGACCGTTCCCTTGTTAGTAGTACCAAATTGTTCTTTTTATTTTCATCTTGTCGATATATTTTCATATTCATTTTATTGTACAAGTTTGAGTGAACATTTGCTTTTTTAAGGATGCGTATTTCTCAAATTGTACATGTGCGTGCTTCGCCTATAGTATATGCAAAGCATTTTGGCAATTTAACAAAGGTATTTTTTTAGTATTTTCAAGATAGCAAAAGTTTGAGGCACATAATTGTTAAAGGGGCGTTTGAATCTTGTGCGTATCGGGTCAAAAAAATTTCTTGATTTTTTCGAACGAAACTCACCCTTTAGGGTTTTTTCATGCAAGAAACACGATTTTAATGTTATTTTCGCATTTTAACAGCTCCTTTATGCTGAACTGTCACTTACAGGGTGAGTCAAAATAAACGGAACACATTTTGACTCATCCTGTAAGTGACAATTTTAGCATAAAGAAGCTGTTAAGTGCGACAATAACATTAAAATCATGTTTCTCGCATGAAAAAACCCCTAAAGGGTGAGTTTCGTTCGAAAAAATCAAGAATTTTGACCCGATACAGACAGGATTCACACGCCCCCTTTAATTTTAGGTGCATGGTATGTATCGATTCGCGTTAGCACCGAACGAGCAGAAGGCTTTTCCAAATGGCTTCAAGGGATGGTTATATGACTCGTATAAGGTATGGTTTACTATGTCGCTGTTTCGATTAAATTCTTAACCAATTTTAGGGTATTCGAAAGCAATGGCTCGACGGTTGGAAGAAATGGACTATCCCGCTTGGTATTTTTATTATTTCAGTTTATTGGGCAGAGACGACTTACTACAAATTGAATCGTAAGTTTTAAGGCTACAATGAAGTACAGGGTGAGCCAAAAACCGACTTTTGCGTTTTTTGGCGAAAAGTTTTCAAAAATCACATGGAAATACCCTCTTATAGGCGTAGTTTACCTGTAGGGGGAAGGGGGTACATGATAAAAAAATTAATGCATCCAAAGAAAAATTGTATGTTGTTAACTTATATCTGTGGATAGGCTTGTCGACACTCAAAAAAGAGCTTTTTATAAGGATCCAGAAAGAAGATTGATTCAAAAATATTTGTTAAATTAATATTTATAAAGATTTTTTTCTTGCGAAAATTGGACTTTTTGACCTATCCACTGAGCCACCCTGCGTTTTGTTTGAAGGGATCTTTTTTCCTATATAGTAGTGTATATTTTTTATCTCCTCAGGATTAGAGTTATAGAAGCTAATTTTGTCATTTCTAAAGGGTTATCAGGTATGCTCTTTCAGAATATATGACTTTTTGAAAAATTCAAGCGTCACTTCGTACGTGTCCCTTGTAAATAATGTTAAATCATCATTTTTAGGTAAAAATCCGGACGACTATAAAGACGGAAATGAACCGGCTTAATAAGAAGAAGACCAAGAAGAATTTAATCTGTGAAAATAGACATCATTTGGTTATATTATGTTAATATTGTTGAGGTCGCTATTTTCTGTATAGATTTATTTTTATTTAAACATCCGGAGCTACTACTTCGGCTCTTATACTCCATTGAACGTGGCGACATGTGCATATTTTCATTGTAATACACAGACGAAATTTCGCACGCGATTTTCTCGAAACCGTTAGCGATTCAGAATTTAATGTAGAAAACGAAAAATTTCAATTTTTCGTGAATTTACATAATAAAAAATAACAACTTTTTTGAGTGGGGGTGGTCCTTTAACATCCAACCTCGTCTAACTCGCACATTACGTTAACCTGAAACTGTGCGAGCCTATTATTTGTAGTTTCGAGAGCCCTATTCTCATTTACTAAGTCCTCAACGCGCTCAAAGGCATTATATATATGTTTTCGGTAGGGCTTTAATACTTATCTAGATGATTTCGGCTCTTATACATAACGTTGTAGTAGAAAAAGAGGAGCTACTTCGGCTCTTAAACCCCATTAATTTCGCCTGTGTATTACAACAAGTTATGCTAGTACAACTATTTAAATCCAATTAAATACAGAGTGTTCCAAAAAACTGCCACCTGGTAATTTTTTGATGAAATTTTTTCAAAAAATTGTTTTCTCCAAAATGATTAAGGGGTACTTTTACACGAGAAATCGATTGCGCGTATCGAACCCCCTTGAAAACGCCTCTCAGCCTATGAAATATACGATTTTTTCTCATATTTGGTAGGTAGGAATTCCTACTTGAAAATACGAAAAATTGGATATTTCATTGTATGAAATGCGTTTTATGGTTTTTCGATGCGCAATCGAGTTCTCGATAAAAATACAGTAAATGTTTGATAATCGGGCCATCCTAGAGAGGGGGGGGGGGGCGATTATCGAGCGTTTACTGTACTCCTAATGAGTCATTTTGGAAGAAAAGAATTTTGTCAAAAATGACCAATTTTTTTGGAACACTCTGTAATACATTAAAAATTCTCGAGCAAAATTTATCGCTGAGCAATCATAAAACTCGATGAGCGTCGAGCCATTTTTACAACAGTACGATTGATTTCAGTTGATGATGCGGAAACATTCACAGAAGTCTTGGAGTCTTCTTGAGATCGAATAACTTTGTCGTGTTTGGCCCGTCTTTCAGCACCATTCTGACTAGAATTGGGATGCTTGATAATACTGGAATCCAGCTCGATAAAGACTAGTCGGCAAGGTAATTGCTCTGAGATTACTGTATGGTGGGTTATCATCATTGGAATTGTTTGGAAGTAGCGTTTTGAGCCCTGAAATTGAGTGATTAATGTGAAGGGAAGAGTCGAGCTATTACACAATAGAGGGCCGAATTTTTCTATTTCTGTCAGATTTTACAATTTTTGTAGAATTATTCAATTTTTAACGAATTGCTCAATTTTTGATGAATTTTTATATTTTTGAACAAAATTTTTGCGTGGGCGGCCCCCTCTCTTTTGTGTAGTAGCTCCGAAGAGTCGAATACTTTTATTCGAAAACCCTTTTCATTCCACACTATCAAATAATGAGAAATCCCAGATCCTGAGCCATGAGATTTGGGAACACGGACACTCAACGCCAAGCATCGTTTTCTTGATTCGGAGTATCGTAAAACAAAAGCACCTTCTGGCATGCTAAGCAAATGATTCATCACTTCTTCTCTAAGAAAAAAGACATTTTTATTTTATTTTTTTTTAAATCATACTTTCTTGGATTCCGGCAAAAATATGCAAGTTCTTGAAGTTGTTCATCCATATATTCTCCAATAGAATATATACTTTCTTGCCTTAAAAAGTATTGATAAATTTAGCAAATTTTTACAATAAAACTAGGGATGCACAAGTGAAAAAAAAGTAGCAGTCCTTGTTGTTTATCGCAGTATGAGAATTTTGAGTACGATAATTTGTTCATTTTGACAAAGAACTCAAAATTCGCATATTACTGGCGAGTTGTTGGGAAACAGGGAGAAATTTTCAGGAATTTTTAATGTTTGATGAATTTTTTTCAAGTGCAAAAATTTTTCTGGCGAGCCTATTCCCAATTTGTTCCGATGCAGCCTTGCTGCCAACTTGTGCATCTTTAATAAAAACTTACAATTTTTCATCAAATTCTAGTTTAGGTTCAATAGGTTTCCTAGTAGTTTTAACAGTTGTTGATTGTTCTTTCTCAGTCGGATCCTAAAGAATTGAAGTTTCAAAACTTTACTTGAAAATTTTACTTTTTCATTCGAACAATCCTTTAGTATGACTGGCGGTTGTGGCATTGGTTCAGGGAATTCTGGAATCGTTGGGTGCTAAAATCAAATATTCGATTTTCAGGAATTCGTTGTGATCAAGGGTTGAAAAAATTCACGGAAATTTGGTAATATTCCTGGGAACGATTTTTTGACTGATTTTCAAAAATGAAAAAAAATTGAAAACGGACATTTTTTAAGTTTGGAGCACACCACTTCAAATCACATTTGTGTTTCTTTTGTGTCAGTGTTTCCCCGGCGGAATAATGAAAAGGATACTGATACATTTGAAAAAAATTTTTCAGTTTTGTAGATAAACCTTCGACGAACATTTTAGGCATAAACAACAAAAAATACATATACATTTTTTGTGGGCTAAAAAGTTGTCCGATTAGTATTCGGATGAGAAAACTTGCAAATCTTCTTTCGAATACTAATCGGACAACTTTTTAGCCCATAAAAAATGCATATGTATTTTTTGTGTTGTGCCTAAAATGTTCGTCGAAGGTTTATCTAAAAAAACTGTAAAAAATTTTTTCAAATGTATCAATATTCGTATATAATTCGTTTGGTCGGGGGAAACACTGCTTTTGTTCCCAATTTTCATATTCCATACTCAGTTTTTCTAGAATTTTTGTCGAATTTTCTATTTTTCGACCCAAAATTTTTTTCAAAAACGATCACATTAGGGCTTTTCGATTTTGATAGAATTTTTCGGGTGAGACTTTTGCGCACCGACATTTGCGCACAGACATTTGCGCATCGGACATTTGCGCACCAGACTTTTGCGCACCAGACATTTGCACACCGGACTTTTGCGCACCGGACTTTTGCGCATCGACATTTGCGCACCAGACATTTGCGCACCAACATTTGTGCATCGACATTTGCGCATCGACATTTGCGCATTTGCACAATAAAGCATGAGCTAACTTTTACACCGGTTTTCTTGCAACAGTGTGAACTTGTTTGTAGGCAGAAATTTGATAAAGTTCGGGGCACAAATGTCGGTGCGCAAATGTCCGGTACGCAAAAGTCTCTCACCAAATTTTTATCGAATTTTTCATTTTTGACAAATTTTTCATTGTTTTTTTTAAAATTTTTTTCTCATTCAAATTTTGTCATCAACAAGTATAACTTTATCAACGAACTTTCTAAATTTATGTTTGCCTATTTGTTAAACCTCGATCCGACTCTTGAGAGTAAGTAAGTCCTCGTTTTATTCACATGCTACACGTTTCCCTAAAAATACACTCTCATCACAAAGTCGTCAGAGGGTCGTTGCAAGATGTGCGTGTATGGTTTTTCGAGATTAGCGCCAACAGATTCGACAAACATTTTGCCTCTTTTCTGTTCATAAATACAACAACTTGGCACTCGACTTGCGCAACCACAAGCGGAATCAGACAACCACCACCCGAAATGCCTTTGATGCCGCCGAAATTTGCGGAAGCGCTAAAGGCGAGATAGAGAGGACAAACTTGAATAAACAGTGCGCAGGCGGCCAATTCGCTGCTGAATCACAAGAAAAGCGTCTAAAGAGAACGATTTTACGATCCACTGATCCACCCGGATTTTTGTACAACACATGTGATAACACTTGTTAGCAGAAACTTTTAGAAAAAATATTTTGCAAAATATTGATTTTGTTAGCAGGCTAAACAATTATGTTTCTCAAGTGCGATTTAAACAAGCAGGAAAAAATAGAATGGTTAAATGTAACTAGAAATTTTTAATGATAGGAAAATTCGTAAGGCGCTATTTATACTTTCGTTGCGTTGCGACAGTGCATTTTTGTGTCGTACGACGCGTCGCACGATGCAAAATGCACTGTCGCGACGCGACGGAAGTATAAATAGCGCCTAAGGGACTCGGCAAGCACACGTTATTCGTTGTGACCAGTTTTAACGTTCATGCAAGCAGAAAGTCGTTACAACGAGTTGTAACGAAAAATTGAAAAATTAGTCAAAAATTGAAAAATTTGTTAAAAATCGAAAAAGTTCCGTCTAATATGATTCAAAAAACTACGAAGCTACTACACAATAGGGGGGGGGAGAGGGTCACCCACTTGAAAAATTTTTCCTGGAAATGACCCCTCTAGGGATAAAAACATGCGAAAAGTCGCATTTTTGCGACTTTTCGCTTCAATACACAGGCCTTCCCTGAATCAGGGAAGCATTTTTTCTTTTCATAAACTTCGAATTCGGATTTCCTCGCATGTTTTTACCCCCTAGAGGTGTCATTTTCAGAAAAAATTTTCGAAAATTTTCTTCACGTAGGTGTGTGTAATAGCTCAAAAACTACATGCAATCTTATAATGATAGGAATCATTTCGGACTGATCAAAAGAGGCCAGCCGTGCCTTTATAATTCTAGTTTTTCTCAAAAACGATTTGCACGAAAATGAGACACCATCTGTTAGCCGATTCAACACAAAAAGAAACAGGTCGTAAAAATTTGAATTTTTTTATCTTCTCGAGCTCCAATTTTACGGTCTTTACGAGAAGAGATCGGAAATATTTTACAGCTATATTATATAAAGTGACATAATTGTAATTTATGTGAGCGGGTTGTTTTTATGCAAATTTTTTTCATACAGAAATCCAAGAAAGGCAGGTTTAGATCAACAATTACAGGGTGTATCGAAAAAAACCGGAATTTGGGCGATTTTTTCATGTTTTCCGACTCGAAATTTTTTTTCAAAAATCCTAAAAAGGACTAATTTTATGTGGCGAATCAATTTCGCACATTTCCAACGCTTTCTTGACCCTGAATCAGGGAATCGGAGTGTGTGTATTGAAACGAAAATCGAAAATTTTTAGATTTTCTGCCTGAAAATGACTTTCTGGGGGTAATTTTATGCGGGGAATCGATTGTACGCATTCCTGAAGCTTGAAAACGCTTCCCTGATTCAGTGAATCGGGATGTGTGTATTGAAACGATGATCAATTTTTCTTTGATTCGGGATCAGGTAAGCGTTTTCAAGCTTCGGGAACGCGTGCAATCGATTCCCCGCATAAATTTACCCCCCAGAAAGTCATTTTCAGGCAGAAAATCTAAAAATTTTCGATTTTCGCTTCAATACACACACTCCGATTCCCTGATTCAGGGTCAGGGAAGCGTTTTTAAACTTTTTCCATAATTTTTGAAATCTCTCTTACCTTCTTTCCCTTTCCAATATCACCGGTTGTGGACGAATGTGAAAGTTTATACATAGCTTGACCAAACACGGCACTCACCGGCCTTTTCCTCCTCCTTTCTTCGCCAAACCTCGGTGCTGAACCAACAGGAGTCAACTTCTCAAATTGTTGTGCTGACAACAAAAAACTTTGGCCCACTGTCGCTGCTTTTGGAGTCGAGGAGGCTTCTGGCACAAATCTACTCGGAGTCGACGAATCTCTTGGTGTATTGCTGTTTCCATTTCCAAACAGTTTTTGGAAAATTGTCGTGTTGCTCATCTGGCGACAACTCTTTTTATTTGCATCTAGCAACGGCTAAATTTAGTTATACAGGATGAGCCAAAACAAATCCGTACTTTTGTGTTTTTTGGCGAAAAATTTATTTAAAAAATCACCTATAAGGGGTATTTTCATGCGAGAAAGAAAGCGTACAATCGATTTCTCGCAAAAATTAAAAAACTCGTCAAAAATTAAAATTCGACAAAAATTGAAAAATTCGACAAAAGTTACAAATTTGTCAAAAATTGAACAATTCTGTCCGACTACTACTTACTATTCTTGCTTTGTTGCTTAAAGCTTCTAGGAAGCTGCGTCTTTTTCTCCCCGGAGTCAACGGTATCATATTTGGTGTGATTTCGTCGTTAGCCATGGATCTTGAATCAGTATGATGGTTCTTTGGAGTGCTAGTTCTGAGTGGAGTCAACCCTTCATTTGCTCGAAGAGTTTTTGGATTTGGTGGGAATGGCATGATTTCTGAGATGATTGTTGAACGTTGGAAGGCTCTCGAGAGGACTGTTTCGATTTCTTCCACCTAAAATTTTTTGTTTTTGAAGAAATCTCTCCGGAATTGCGGATTTATAATGATTTGAAACTTTCGTTTCAATGATTCACAAACGATTAAATCTTGAAATTCAGGAAATCTGTGTATTGAAACGATTGAATAAATTTATAAAAAACAACCATATGAAAAAAATGATATATTCGAAAGATCATGAAAAATGGAGCATTTTTTGTTTTTACGACATGTTCTGAATCGTTGTAGTTTTCGAGATAATTGCGTTTGAAATTTTGAGTTTGTGTACAAGCTCTTCGTTGTAATACACAATTTTTTAAATTTTCATAAAATGAACATTGTAGCAAAATTTTAAATGAGACAAACAAAATGACACCAAAATTATCCAATTTGAACATTGTTTTGGGTTATTGAAACGAAAACATGAATCANAACATGATTCAGAATTTTCGTTTCAATAACCCAAAACAATGTTCAAATTGGATAATTTTGGTGTCATTTTGTTCGTCTCATTTAGCATTTTTTCATATGACTGTAACTTACTGGATTGGCCCTCTATACATTTTTACTACCTATTTTTGTCATCAAACGATCAAAAAATGAATTTAAACAATTTTCATGCGACTATCTATACTCGCTGAGACGAATAAAATGACTCCAAAATTATTGAATTTTGAAAAATTTTTGAATTTTCGTTATTGAAGCGAAAACAACATGATTTTTACATTTATATTACTTACTATTCTTGGAGAATTAGCCCGAAAAACATGGCAATGTCGACGAAACACCGGCTCTTGGCTATTATTCAGTGTTGAAGCTTCACGCGTAATATAAGCAAATTGGCAAGTTTCCGTGCGACCAATCACACAGCATACCTTGCGCAGCGAATGCGACAAGAATGGCGGCGCCTAAAATGGAAATAGCAAAATTTGCACAATAAAAGAAAACACGGAATAATAATTTTTGCGGGAGAGGAGAAAATCTCGAAAAACTCTCGTCGTGCAAAATGGGGAAGTAAGGTTTTCTAGGACGCTCAAATTGGCTTATTGTTCGGCCCAATTTGTCCTCATCAAGCAATCGTGAAGTCGAAGTAGTATTCAAATCGCGTTAAGTGGTCGGCTCGTATGTTTGTTTTTGGCTTGCTTGCTCGCGCTATGTCCATTTGGCCAGCTGTGGCACAACTCGGAACGCTGTTGGGAAAGAAGAACAGTTTTGGATGGAGAAGGAGAAGATTGAAGAAGAAAAAAACAAATCGGCGACAAATATTTTGGCGCTGGTCATTTCAGGGTCATTTTTTATAGAAATTTTTTAATTTTGAAAAATATGTATAAATGGATCGGAACGATTCAGATATGGAACATGAAAGAGGTGATGCGTAAGTGCAAATTTGGATGACAGGATAGAAGAAATTTTGAAGATGTATTTCTCTTGGAAATATGAGTTTAAAAAATGGGTTGACGAAAATGAAAAATGATGAATACATCTCGTACTGTCTCTATCAGATTTTTGAAGAGGGTCCAAATTTTTCAATTTTGACAAATTTACAATTTTGATGAATTTTTCAATTTTGACGGTTTTTCAATATTTTACGAATTTTTCAAATTTGACGATTTTTTCAAATTTTAACGGTTTTTCATTTTTTAACGAATTTTTCGGTTTGAATTTGCCTGAATATTGATACGAAAACCCTGAATTTTACATTTTTACAAAAATACGCTTAATTATTGGGTGTATTTAAAAGACAAAGACAGCATTCTTTATAGCTCAACGAGACGAACAAAACGACACCAAATTTATCCAATTTGATAGTTGTTTTGGATTATTGAAACGAAAACTCTGATTCAGGGTTTTCGTTTCAATAACCCAAAAACATTATCAAACTGGATAAATTTAGTGTCGTTTTGTTCGTCTCGTCGAGCTATAAAGAATGCCGTCTTTGTTTTTTAAATACACCTAATAATTAAGCATTTTTAAAAAATGTAAAATTCAGGGTTTTCGTGTCAATATTCAGGCAAATTCAAACCCGTTTCTGGACGATTTCCGGTCTGAAAATGAGTCCGGATTTCCGGACGGCTAACGTTCGGAAATCGTCGTAAAATGCGTTTTACAACTGCTATCGCACACCCTTACCGAACCTTGAAAATGCTCTCTGATCCTGATTCAGGGAAGGGATATGTGTATTGAAGGGAAAATATGGTAATACAGGGGCAGGGCATAATGGCAATTTTGTGATTTAAGAACGATTTTTCAAGTTTTTATTATAATCATAGCCCCGTCTAGAAATTTATAAATTTCTTATTCAGTGGCTAACGTAGAAGAGACAATTTTTTCGATATTTACCTTATGTCAGGCGAGAGACTTTTGAGTAAAGAAATTTTCCGCGTTTGAAGGTCATTTTTCAATTATCTCTCGACCGCTTTTTGTCGGCTCGGTCACTAGAAAGTATCACCCCCCTTCTGTGCATATATGGCAACAGACAATGGGGCAAAGGTCACACAGGTGACACGCATAGCGCCACTTTGACACAATGCTAACAGAATTTATATACTTCCAAAAAAGTGACATCTGGCACTTGAAAAGACATATTTTTCGAGACAGGCTGAAATTCAAAAAATGATCGAAGTGATTGTCATTTTTAGCATTTTTTATCTAGAAATCACTATTGAAAAAAATTGAAAAAATTGGAAAAAATATTAGGGGTAAAATTTTATGCGAGGAATCGATTGCATACGTTTTCGAAGCATAAAAACGACTCCCTAATGCAGAAAATGCCCATTTTCACTTCAAACACCGTTTTTCGTTTGTTTTGATGTTGTTTCTTCACTTGAGAAAAATGGCAATTTTCGCTTCGAAAATCCAACTTTTCCCTGAATTAGGGTCAGCGAAGCATTTCCGAGGAATTTTATAAATGTCAAATTCGGATTCCCCGCACATTTTTACCCCAAAAGGGGTCATTTTTAGGCAAAAATCTCATTTTTGCAACTTTTCGCTTCAATACACAATACGAATTCCCTGAATCAAGGAAGCGTTTTTCGCTTCGAAAATGTCAAATTCGGATTCGCCGCATGTTTTTACCCCTAGGGGGGTCATTTCCAGAAAAAATTTTTTGAAAAATTTTTCACGTAGGTGCCCCCTTATTGTGTAGTTCCAAAAAAGCCACTTTTTTTGCCCACCCTGTAGATTTCCTCAATTGCAACTTCAAAAAAACTCAAAATTCCTTTATGTATAAGAATTCTCATTAATTTTTTATATAACATTGTAATTGCCCAATTGTTCTTCCGTTTCATGACCACCGCTTCCTTTTCAAATAGTCAAAACGAGACAATTACTCCGCGAATGAATAATAGCGGCGTTTAAAAAAAGATACTCCAATGATGGTCTTCTACCGATGAATTCGAATACGAGTGCCCAAACAAAGAAGGAATCCGTCGACAGTTCATTTGACACCTTATGAATTATGGAATTATGAAAATTTGACCATAGAAAGGCCGCTTGACCTATTCTTATGTGCGTAGGAAATCGAGACTATCCGACCATTTTCATCCAAAAATGGGCAACAATGGAGCTGAGTAAAGACGCTAATTTGCACCTTTTCGTAAAAGCAATCATCAAAATCCGGTTGTGGGTATGAAGCTTGAGAGTTTGACTAAATGGCACTTAAATTTCGGAGGGAAAGAGGCGAATGGATCCGTATATGTTGGTTGAGGACCATCTAAGCTCTTTCAAAATCTAATGATGGAAAAAAATGTTGACCAGCAGAAAAAATTGGATGGGGTGTTGCGAAACTCGTTTGCGATTTTTGGCATAGATTCGAATGAAACGAAACAAACGGTTTGAAACAATACGAATGAAACAATGTCATTCCCAGACGACGTCCGGAAACGGGTTTAAATTAGCCTGAATATTGACACGAAAACCCTGAATCTGGAACAATACGGATGAAACGGATACAAATGAAACGAATACAAATGAGACGATTTCATTTCTAGGCAGTGTCATGAAACTGGTTTGAATTTGCTTGAATATTGACACGAAAACCCTGAATTTGGAACGATACGAATGAAACGAACACAAATTAAACGATACGAATGAAACGATTTCATTTTCAGGCAGCGTCCGGAAACAGGTTTGAATTTGCTTGAATATTGACACGAAAACCCTGAATTTGATTTCGTTTCATTATGTCGTTTCATTCGTATCGTTTTATTTGATCTTTTCATTCGTATCGACTTCATTTCCAAACGACATCCGGAAACGGGTTTGAATTTATCCGAATATTGACACGAAAACCCTGAATTTGGTTTCGTTTCATTATGTCGTTTAATTCGTTTCGTCTCATTCGATCTCTTTCATTCTTTTCGTTCCATTAGACCCATGCCCGATTTTTCGGTAAAAATTTTTTCACGATCTTTTTTCTGTCATAAATTTGAGCTTTTATTGATTTGTTCAATCTTCATGAAAATCCCCTTCAAAATGCGTTGTTTATCCAATTCTATGTAACATAATGCCGAGTCTTTGGTTTTCTTCAAGCGACCTCATTCCGGGTGTTGGTCCATATTCTTCCGGTTGTTTGCACAGATAAGGTTCCCCAGTGGTGTGAGAAAACAAAACAATGCAATCTATACATCATCCACTAACACTCAACACTCGACTATAGGTATTCGAAAACGGTTGAGAAGGCAATGATCCCCTTGGCCGGAATTATGCAACACGGGTCACTCCACATCATTGCTCGAATAAATTAGCATACAAAAGAGTGACACCTCGGCACTTATCAGTTCTTAGGGGAGAAACGACGATGATGCCACCGACTCTCTTCAACACCTCTAATCCGCATCTAGCCACAAGTCCGAAATTAGGACAACAACCAAACGTTTGGCGATCTTTAAGACTAATTCAAGTAGACAAAGAAGAACAATTGACTTTGAGAAGACTTTTTAATTGACTTTAAAGGACCAGTCCACTCGGAAAAAAATACAATGAAAAAGTTATATATTCGAAAAGTTCATGAAAATTGAGCATTTTTTGTTTTTACGGGATGTTCTGAATCGTTGTAGTTTTTGAGATAATTGCGTTTGAAGTTTCGTCTGTGTATTACAACGAAAACATGAACGCAGTGAAATTCGTCCCTGAATCAATCAAAGTTGTGTGTATTGACGCGAAAATAACCGTAAATCTTTTTTTTATTTTAAAAACGGCCCGAAATTTCATGTCCGTTTAAAATTAGGCCACATTTTGTTGTCTTGACGTCAAAACAATTTATTGCAGACGACAAAATTGCCATTCATCTGGTTTGATTTTAGTTTATGAGTGTCAGGGATTTTTTTCGCTTTTATTTTTGCACGATGAAGACTCAAAAGTATGTCAAACACATGAAAAACGTTCGAGTTGAACGAATTGTTCAAAATTTCAATTTTTAATTAAGGGATTAGTCCACTTTTGGGAGTTGATGCCATAGATAGAAAATTTTAAAAAATTCGAACAAATTGAAAAATGAAAAAATCGAAAAAAATGAAAAATTGGAAAAAATTGAAAAAAAACGAAATTTTCTTTTAAAAATTCGAACAAAACGGGTTTGAATTTGCCTGAATATTGACGCGAAAACCCTGAATTTTACAATACGCTTAATTATTGGGTGTATTTAAAAAGAACGAAGACGGCATTCTTTATCTCTACGAGAGACGAACAAAACGACATCAATTTTATCCAATTTGAAAATTGTTTTTGGTTATTGAAACGAAAACTCTGATTCAGGGTTTTCGTTTCAATAACCCAAAACAATTTTCAAATTGGATAAATTTGGTGTCGTTTTGTTCGTCTCGTCGAACATATAAAGAATGCCGTCCTTGTTTTTTAAATACACCTAATAATTAAGCGTATTTTTGTAAACAATGTAAAATTCAGGGTTTTCGTGTCAATATTCAAACCCGTTTCCGGACGATTTTCTGTTTTTTCCCTTCTTATCAGGTTTCTGTGCATTAGATATTGAAAATCTCGTTTTTACACCAAATTATACAACCTCTAATTCTCTCATTGAGAAAAACCATAATTTCCTCTCCCATCAAATTATGCGGAGAGAGCGTTTCCGAGTGATTACCTCAAGTCTATAATCCAATAAAGAGGCCAAAACTCGATGAGAAAAATAAGAGGAATAGTTAATTGGAGGTTATTCGAGAATCGGGAGTAGTATTTTTGGAGATGAACCCAATTGCGCAACTCCTCAATATTTTGTGAGAAAGTATCGAAGATTTGAATGGATATATAAACGAATACAGTATTAAAAAAAATGAGGACGAGATCAGCTTACATATATAAAAAAAATTTTGCCAAAAAATCGAATTTTGGATAAAAATCAAAATTTTGACCAAAAATCGATTTTTTTAATGGATATATAAACAAATACAGTATTTTAAAAAAAAGATGAGCACGCGAGGTCAGCTTATATTGTTCTTGTTAAGCAAATTGACTTACATCACGTTTTTCCCTCTCGAGTGTCACATGTACGCCTGTAAGTGAAACTGTGAGTGAAACCGGCTTTGAGGTCGGGTTTTCTACGAATTTATCTAGTCGTTTTGAAATACTTTCGGTATTGAACTTCGAGATGGGGAAGCTTCCTAGGTACTAAAAACAAATGTTTTAAAATTGGGTGGGAAAACTAAACAAGGAGGGGGGATTTGATTCAGGGAAGGGTGTATTGAAGCGAAAATTAACTAAAATGTGATTTTTGGACGGAAAACCTTGTCTGGGGTTTTTTCTATACTAGAAATCGATTACGCGCATTTTCGAAACCTGAAAACGCTTCCCTGACCCTGATTCAGGGAAAGAAAGAGTACAACAGGGATGCACAAGATATAAAAAGTGACTATCCTTGTCAACGGCCAGAAATATGCGAATTTTGAGTACGAGCATAAATTGTTCATATGACAAATTTGTCTCCCTTTATTACAATGAACAAAATATTTTCGTGATCAAAATTCGCATATTTCCGGTTAGTAACAAGGATTGTCATTTTTTTAACCTGTGAATCCCTACTAACCACCAACGTGATTGAAAAATATTCATTTACGGAACTACTACACAATAGGGGAGGGGGCCACCCACGTAAAAAAATTTTCAAAATTTTTTTTCTAGAAACGATCCCTCTAGGAGTAAAAACATGCGGAGAATTTGACATTTTTGAAGCAAAAAAACACTTTCCTGCTTCAGAGAAGGCCTGTGTATTGAAGCGAAAAGTCGAAAATCGCATTTTTGCAACTTTTCGCTTCAATACACAGGCTTTCTCTAAATCAGGGGAGCATTTTTTCGCTTCGTAAATGTCGAGTTCGGCTTTTCCGCATGTTTTTATCCGTAGAAAAGTCATTTTCCAGAAAAAATTTTCGAAATTTTTTTCACGTGGATGGCCCCCCCCCGTCCCGTATTGTGTAGTAGTAGCTCCCATTTTCCTAGAAACAAGGGCAGATTGAAAAAAATTCGAAAACAAGTTGCCATAATTTGTATATATTTTTTCGATTTTTTTTCATTTTTTTCGAATTTTTTTCAATTTTTGGGAGAAGGGCAGGGCATTTTGTGTCGTCTCATTTTACCTGTACATTCCAAGGAATACCGGAATAGGGTATAGACGATGACCGCATTTTATCGGCGGAGTTCTCTTCCTGAAGGCAAATAAATCATTAGATATTCAGCGAATATTTACAAAGTCATAAAAGAGCGACGACAACACAATAAAAATTGATAGCCGCTGGCAATCTAGGTGGTAATATAAAAAAATTGTTGGATGGCCCTAAAATAGTAAGACAAGATATATCACTTTGATAAATGGTCTAAAAACTATGACTAACAACCATGCAAGAGGACAAGTACATTTCGAAGGTTAATGAGAACATCTACCACTCAACAAGAAATATGTAAATGGGCGGAGCCAATAAAAATATATGGTTATTCTAAAGAGACGCGCCACCTACAACTCTCTTCAAACACTGTGTGTGATCTTGGCTCAAAAGTTAATTGAGCACAGTATAGCATATTTTAACACAATATTTTCAAGATTTTTGAATGGTCTGAGTATTGAAACGAAATTTTGAATTTTATTCCTTAACGCGACAGTGCATTTTTGTGTCGTACGACGCAAAATGCACTGTCGCGTCACAACGCGACGGAAGTATAAATAGCGCCTAAAGGTTCAGTACACTTAGACAAAAGTTATTATATTTTTTTTCAAAAATCGAAAAAAATGGAGAAAATCGACAAAATTGAGGAAACCGAAAAAAATGAAAAATTAGAAAACGAAAAAATTGAAAAAACTTGAGAAAATCGAAAAAATATTGAGAACATACATGCACAGGGGTGGGGGTGCTACACCCCCTCAATTCGTCGTATCGAGAAAAATTTCTTTAGAAAAATGAGTAACCAATTCGTAGTTTTGGTCAAAAATGTTCAAGTATAGTCCCAACTTTTGTTAGTCGTATAGAAGATCCAGTACCCCCTCCTTGTTACCTATGATTGAGAAAATTGAAAAAATTCGAAAAATTGAATATATGAAAAAATTCCGTTTGCTGCAAAATTGTTGCAACTTTATTTCCGCTTGGGCCTGCTATTTTTCTCAATTTCACAATCAATACAATACTCTTTTTGTTCATTTCCAATAAAATGTACAATCCTCCTCTCTGCACATTAATCTATCATAATATCCCCTTCTTCCGACTACTTACCATAAAGCCTTTGATACACAAGTTGGCTTTGTGAAGAGTGCCGATGCACAAGATCGATGGCATGTCGTTCGACCATTTAGGACACTTGTATGACTCTTTATTATTCCCGAATTGGCAGAACTCAAAAAAGTATTACATTGAAGAAAACGCCGCCGACTACACATAATCCCTTTCCGTTGACAATATTGAATGTCATTTTATGGCCAACTCCGACTTTTCTGAATCTTTGAGTCGAGTAACCATTATACGAAAATATATTGACCCAGCCATAAATGTTTCTTGGCCAGCATAAAATTCAAATTTTTTCAAGTTATTTAAGGACCAGTCCACTTTTGGGGAGTTGATGCCATGTGATAGAGCACAAAAGTTGGAGCATTTTTTGCTTTTACGGCACTACTTGAAAATCTAACCTTAAAAAGTTATGCTCGAAACAAAAAAAAATCAAACGAGTTTGAACATTGAAACGAAGAGCTTGATCAGATTGCTTATTGAAACGATTTAACAAATCATTATAAAATTCAAAATTCTTGAACATTTAGAAAAAATAAATACAGCATTTTTTATGGCTCACAGAGACGAATAAAATGACACCAAAATTATCGAATTTGAAAAATGTTCTGGGTTATTGAAACGAAAACCATGAATCAGGGATTTCGTTTCAATAACCCAAAACATTGTTCAAATTCAATACTTTTGGTATCATTTTATTCCTCTCAGCGAGATATAAAAAATGCCGTCTTTCTTTTTAAAAAAATCCCCCAATTCGAAATAGAACCATCGTTTTTAATCATAAAACCTATTCGAAAAATCATCTTTCCGGGGGTAATTTTATGCGAGGAATCGATGGCGCGTATTTTCTATGCATGAAAAATTTTGCCTGACCTTGATTCAGATAATTTACGATTCAAGCGTGAAAACAATTCCCTGTTCCTGATTCATGCAATTTTCACTTCAATTTGCACATTCCCTCATGAATCAGGATCAAGGAAGAATGTTCACTTTTCGGTAGTGCACGCAATCGATTCTTCGCATTAAATTACTGCAGGAAAGTTATGTTCGAAAAAAATTCGAAAAAATTGAAAAACAAATTCTCGACCCATAATCAAGAAAAGGTGAGATGTATTGAAATGAAAATTACCTGAATCAGCGTTAGGCAAAATTTTTCATGCAGGTTTGCGATTAATAACTACACGGTTAACTACCCGCAGCCGACTCTTTAATTTTAACTCNGTTGGGTTCCCCCCCCCCCCCAAAAAACACTATAAGCCGTTGGCGCACACCAACGCCGGTGTGCGCCAACGGCTTATAGTGTTTTTTGCACTCGTGTTAACGGTTTACTTGTTGCTTACAATGTTTTTTGCGTACGCCAACGGCTTATGAGCACCCTTATTGTGGCTAAAAACTAGAGCTGCGCGCGGGGCGGGATCCCGCTCGCACCATGAAATCCGGGCAATTGCCCCCCCTATAGAGGAAAAAATTGATCAAATTTCGGCCGAAGGCCGAAAATTTCTTAATAAAAATGACGTTTTTTCCAAAATTGCCCCCCCCCCCTATAGAGAATTTCTCGCTACGTGGCTGCTGATAATGACCCATTACTGTTTTGGAAGGTACAGTCCTTTTTTCGTCAAAGATTTTTTCCTCTATAAAATTTTTCTGATTGAATCAGGAATTAAAAGAAAAAATTGTTTATTGAAACGAAAAAAATTTAAAATTTTGAAAGAATTTAAAAATTCTTTCAAAGAATTTAAATTTCTTTCGTTTCAATAAGGCTGCGCGGTAAACGTCTCGACTTGTGTCACGAATTGGTCGAGACGCTAAACGTCTCGACCAGTTAATTCGAGACGCGAAACGTCTCGAGTTCGAGAGAATTATAACGTATTCGAGACGCTAAACGTCTCGAACAGCAAGTCGAGACGTTTAGCGTCTCGAATTAGCTGGTCGAGACGTTTACCGCGCAGCCTAAGCAATTCTTCTTTTAATTCTTGATTCAATCGGAAAAATTTTATAGAAGAAAAAAATCTTTGACGAAAAAAAGAACTATAATTTTTATTATGGCTTTGTAACTAAATTTTTAGAACAATGGGAAAAATTATTCATTGTTAGCAAAAAGTGCACGTCGATACCTTAACTTACTCCACCAGCCACAAGTCTAGCAAGCGAGTCTTTATTCTCGGAAGCAAGAGATGTCTACGACTATAAAAGATCTAGCCTTAGCCCAAAGAATGCAGAAATGTTGATATTTTTGAATAAGAATTTGAAAAAACTCAATTTTAATGGTTAAAACGTTTGTTATTAGTTATAATCGGCAGTATAACTTTTCGTACAATTGTGGTTCGTATGAACTTTTCGTTGCTTCATTATCAATAAAATCCGTTTTGGTTTAAATTTTTTCGTTTCAATAAACGGATTTTATTGATAATCAGGCAACGAAAAGTTCTTACGAACCACAATTATACGAAAAGTTATACTGCCTTATAATCGTGTTAGTTTTAATATATTGTTCCAAATTGGATCAAAATCGATCAAAACTGTATGTTTTTACTTGATTACGATCGAAAACTCGCTTGCATTTCGATGAGTCTCCCTTAGATCTACAAGTAGGTCCCCAAATTTTGATCTTTTTCTAAGTCTATACCCACAGTTTTGATCAAATTTTGATCGTTTTTGAAAAAATGATCAAAAATTGATCAAAATTGGGGGTATAGACTTAGAAAAAGGTCAAAATTGGGGGACCCACTTGTAGATCTAAGGGGCCTCATCGAAATGCAAGCGAGTTTTCGATCGTAATTGAGTAAAAACATACAGTTTTGATCGATTTTGATGATCAAAATATCAAAATTTCCAATCTCTAGTTTCAATGTTTTATAAAAATTGTTATGAATATGCTATAGAATTGTTACGATTCATGATTAATATATTTAAAATTTATAAAACCCCGCGGGATCCCGCCCACAGGTCAACGCGCAGCCCTATTAAAAACCGCCGTTTATTCTATTAAATTTTACTTAGTAATGAAACGAAATCCCTGAAATTTTGAAATTTATCGGTGTAAATTTTGAAAAGCACACTGCAGGTTAATTGAAATAGTCAGAGAGGCAGCATTTATTCGATGAAAAAATCACCAACAAAAGTTAATATCTTTGTTGTAAATTTTTTTGTCAGTTCAACTTAGCCGCTTTTCTTTGAAAATACACTTATTTGCACTTGCAGTTAAAAATATTTTGTTCATGGGCGATTGAAATTCTGTGAATATTTCTTTATATTTCTCAAATTTTTCTACTTTTTATTTCTCAAACTTTCTGCCAACTTCATATTAGCTTTCAGCATGTCCGATATAAAGTCAAATGAATCTGCCATAGAAGTCGATCCACTCGATAGATATTCAGCTTTTATTATTAGAGTTAGTTTTTTGATTTTTTAGGGGGTAAAAGTTCGGAGACAGATCGACAAAAATTCGGGGACACTATCCCTGTCGGATTTTGCGTTTTTTGTATTGAAAACAAGAAAAACGCACAATTCGACAGTATATGTAAAAATTTTTATCGAATTTGACCACAAGGGAGTGGATGGGGATCGAACTTACGATAGTCCATTCGGCCCAACGTTGCTTAACTTGCTAGATAGGACTGGATACCGACTTCGGATTTTGAATTTTAGATCCAGCTTTTTTATAGTTAGAGCTGAAACGGACTATAGCCCATAGAGGAGGTATTCTAAATAAGTATCGATTTTAGGGCGCAATTATTGGAACTGGTATATTAGGCTTGGCATTATATCTTAGAAATTCTAAATTGGTAAGATTTGTTGGGAAACAAAGTATAGTTTCTTTAAGTTTGCTCGTTTTGAACATGTTCGTCAGATCCCGAAGGAGTTTATTGCCAAAGAATTTGACTTAAAGGGAGTTGTTCGCGAAGTTACACCGACAGGTTTCTTAAAAATCGAGCATATCCCAGTGATGAAAGTACCCCGATTATTATCATTTGTGAAGAAACAGAGTAAAAATGTAAGTTACTTGGGAGGGTTTATCTTTGAGCGTTGGGGGGGGGGATCATTTCTCTTTATGTTTATCTTTGATCGTTGGGGGAGAAATGATCCTAAAGGAATCATTTCTCAAAAAAATTTTTCGAAAAAAATTCACGCTCAGTGTGACGCTTCAACTATAAAACTACTAGCTCCAAAACATCTTTTTTAGCCAGGTTTGTTAAATGTACGCTTAGCCGGGTTGGATATTTCTGAAGCAGGACTTTCTTATTTAACCAAAGATTTACGGCTTCCAAGTCGCCGTGTTGTATTCAATGTTATCAAAGATACGGATGGCAATAGTGACAGCGTTGATTGTGATGTTACTGTAAAGAAGGTATATATTTTCTCCATTCGAGTTGATGTCATAAGTGTTCACGTACCTGGGGTGAGGAGGTCGATTTTTACGAGGTTGGTCCTGCAAAAAATTGATTCCGGATCCCAAATACGAAGTTAGTCAATGAAAAATGGTGATAAAATAAGAAAATTATAATACTAAATTTTTCTTAGTACTTTCTTTAATTTTACGAGTTTTTAAAAAATTAACGAAAAAAATTTATTTCTGGTTTTCAAATACGAAGTTGGCATCTAATTTTTCGCTCCGTTACTACGAAGTTAGGGAGGGTGACACCCCCCATTGGGCAGGCATGGTTAATGTTGCCTCTCTGATTAACCAATTTTAGAATGCCCTATCTAGCATCAACCTCAATATTGACTTAGTTCGCCGAGGCTACGCACGTGTTTATCCACCAGACCATCCATTGCATTTGCAAGCGATTCAAGCAAATGCCTCTTATTCACGACTCATCACACGTTTGATGACTAGCGAGAAAATTGCTGAACGAAGAGGACTAGGCGTTTGGGAACGTGCATCATGGGTAGAGTCACTTCAAGCCTTACCCGCTCAAACCGGACAGATAATACGAACCTCGCCCATTACAAAGTTTGCTGTAAGTTTGTAGGCCACGAATTATTGCAATACTTGTGCGCTCTCCTAACAGGAAGGAACAAGTGTATGAGGCACTTATACTAGTGATGCTTTGAAATCTGTTACATGTTTCAAAACATGTTTTTCTCGAAAATTTCCCAAACAACTTGTTGTTGCACACGATAGCTAAAAAATTTACTTAATCCAAGACCAATAATAGTAACCCATAGGTGTAACAAGTTTTGTAGAATTTCAAAACTTGTTACACCAAAACATGTTACATGTTTTGAAACATATAACAGATTTCGAAGCAACACTACCAAGTATGATCTGACTCAAAATTTGTGTGGTTTTCGGGAGTTATGAAAAGATTTTAGGTTCTTTTATTCGCAGTAACTCGCGATATCACCTTGGTGACTATAGAAGTCGCTAAACAACTGTATTACCTTGGAATAACATTGGGTCAGTATACAGCTACCGGCTATCGACATTTTGCCACCGGAGTGGACCGGGCATCGAAATTCTATTCTAATCAACGAAGCCGAATAACTAAGAAGAGCGAATCTTAATACTTGCCTCGTTTACGTCATGCTTTTGTTGACGAAGGCTTAGAACTACTGTGTTATTACATTCATTTAGTATGAAATTAGGTGTGTGTGAAACGTATAATTTTAAATAATAATATCCGTAAAATGATTTTTTTTATTCCGTCCATGTATAAATTTTAAGGCTCAAGATGGATATTGTAGGATTAGCTTAGGAATTTGATTGTTNTGCCTCGTTTACGTCATGCTTTTGTTGACGAAGGCTTAGAACTACTGTGTTATTACATTCATTTAGTATGAAATTAGGTGTGTGTGTGAAACGTATAATTTTAAATAATAATATCCGTAAAATGATTTTTTTTTATTCCGTCCATGTATAAATTTTAAGGCTCAAGATGGATATTGTAGGATTAGCTTAGGAATTTGATTGTTGTATATTTATTATTTGAATTTATGCTTATTCAAGTTTTACCTAGTTTTAATAAAATTTGAAGAAATTTGTGTTATTTATAAATTATGGGTTTAAATACCCTGTAATATTCATTCTCATGTTTTTATTATTTTCTTATTTTGCAACGACGGATTATGAATTCCTCAGACCAGAACTTGTAGTAGGCTTAGGATTTTTAATGCTTGGGCTCAGTCTTTTATGCTTAGAATTAGGCCCAAGCATTAGAATTAGACTTAGTCCCGAGACTTTACTTAGACTTAGGCCCGAGTCTTAGGCACGATGCGTAGGCTTATGCTTGGCCTGAGGCTTAAGCTCAGGATTAGGCTTAGTTTGAGGCCCGAGGATTAGCTTAAGCTTATGGTTAGGTTTATGCTTACTTAAAGCAACCCGGGATGGTTCTCCTCCATTACGGCCGAAAGCAGAAAAAAATCATAAGGGTCCCCCTTATTTTTTCCCCTAAACTTTTTCTAAAAATCCTAATGGTCCTCCATAACGATTTTTCACCAAAAATGTCCAAAATTTTCTACAAAAATTTTAATTTTCAGCTTCAAAACAAGCGTTTATCAAAAAATTTTCGCCTGTGGTGCTATATTTTACTCTGATTAAAGTTTTTTTTACTAAAATTTTTTCATTTTTCAACAAAAAAAGCCCCCAATGACATTTTTAAACCAAAAGTTCTTCATTTTCAGCATATAAACAAGCATTTTTCAAAAAATTAGCATGCGGCGCTGGTTTTTGCATTGACTCAAGGATTTCAACAAAACTTTCGTCGCAAATCGAAAATTTCTGAACGTTTTCCGCTTACAAATGAGTGTTTTTCAGCAAAACAATTTTTTTTGAAAAGATTCCCCCATGGTCAGAGTCTTTTTTGGTCCCTCCTCCTGTACAGCCAATTGATCTTCTTATTAGATTTTTCGTACAAAACCTTAAGATGTTTATTCCTTTTGAATATAAATATGAATACAATCTTAGGCTTGGTCTATAAATAGCTATTTATATAACCACTAAAGATAGCAACTTTAATTAAATTGATGGAAACGACTACGAATGCAGTTAAAGGGATGGTGCACTCTCTAACAATTTTGAAGAACAGATTTTCGTGACAATAATTAAATTTAATTGCAATTCAGGCAATTTTGTTGAACTTGTAAATGTTTTTCAAAAAAGTTTTTTGTTTCCAACTTTTTGAAACACTTGAAAGCTTTGTTGAAAAAAAACTGCCTGAATTTCAATTAGATCTAATTATTGGCACGAAAATTTGTTCTTCAAAATTGTTAGAGCGTGCACTGCTCTTTAACTAGCCTCGTGTTGATAAAATGTGCTGAGCTGGAGTTTTATTATTTTTAGGTGTTTTTTTCTTATCAATATTACTTTCGCGTGTTCATATTGAGTCTAATAACACTTTAAATATGTTATATTTTTATAGGCCAGTTACGGTCGGGTAAACAAGCCGGATATTTTCTATATTTTATAAGTGGTGATCGTCACGGCGGTATTCAGAAAGCAAACTTACCGTACATTTTACAGGTACATAAATATGTTTAAAAATGAATTTATGACTATTAAAAACCATAATACGAAAAAGGAAAAAACTTTTTCCACATCTTGAATTTTTGCTCAGTAAAAAACATCGAAAATTTAGGGACTTCGTAAGACCATGTAAGGCGTTGAAATCCGTTGCGACGCTTAATGTAAGAGCTCTTTTAAGAGTCATGTAAGAAAGGGCGCGTTGCAACGAAGTCTCTTTGTTGCACTTCCCGCTCGTAATGCACTCTTACATGAGTCTGATTTTCAATCAAGTTGTGTGTATTGACACGATTGGTAGAACATTGGGAAACAAATTATTGGTCGAGAAGCATAAAATTTTTGAAAATTCATTGAAAATCAGGGTCATGTAAGAGCCGTTGCGACGGAAGTCGCATTGCAACAAAAGCGATTTCGTTGCAACGATTTCGCTCTTACCAATCATGTGCATCAACTGCGAAGTCAATTTGAAACTGCGCTTTTCGACGCAGTTTCCAACTGCCTATTTCGTTGCCATAGTTTCGTGAAGTCATCCAACAAAGTAGTTTTGCTACCAACTAACAAATTTTTTTGCCGATTACAGTTTGAGCATGCAATGATATAGGCAATTTGAAACTGTGTTGAAAAGCACAAGTCGCCAACTGCGCAGACTGCGTTTGCACATGACTAACTCTTACATGAGCGTTGCAATCGGTCACAACTAGGGTTGTTATGCTGGCAATTATCATTATTTGCCAGGTAAATATTACTTACCTTGACAAATAATCATTTTCGCCCAAAATACACTATTTTCATTCATAATAGCAGCTGTAGACGATTTTTTTCACGTTTTATCGATTTTCCATGCTAAAAAATCGCTTAAAGATGTAATTCTGATTAGCCGCCGCATTGGAAGTGAATTTTATCTTAAAAATTTTTATCATTTTTGTCATAAATTATTTTATGGAATAATTTTATGCAGGGAATCGATTTTCGCTCATTCCTGAAACATGAAAATGAGCGCAATCGGTTATCTGCATAAATTACACCCAAAATTTAAAAAAATTCACTTTCAATTTTTCAAATGAAGCCCTGGGGCCTTGATGCGGGTTTACTAGATTGAGATCCCATCAACTTTTTAGAAAAGAAATTAGGCTTCTAGCTTTTAATCTCTTAGAGAAAAGCTCGGCCCCTGTTGGGCCCTTCACCGGCTCCATTTTCGGTGCCTGATCTCAACAACATTAATATTAAAAACTCAAAGCTAAAACGATGCGCCTGTTCCGAGTAATATCTCGATAGGAAGCAGCAACGTATATATCGTAGACACATCATGCGTGTCTACGATATATACGCACTGTTTCACACAACGAAGATGAATATCCGGATATAACAATAGAAGACGATGAAGATTATCCCGAATGTTTTTTTTTGTTAAATTGAAGCTTTTTATCTTAGCATATTAATGTTGTTGAGGATTATGTTACACTGTTGTTCTTATCTTGACTTTTTTGCGTTTTTATAAAATAACAATTTACTTGGACTACTTGGGATAGCCGCACCACTGAACGTGAAATTTAAAAAATTCTTGGATGTAATTTATGCGGATAATCGATTGCGCTCATTCCTGAAACTTACATCTTTTGATCTAAAAAGCGATTTTTTTTAGCATGGAAAATCGATAAAACGTGAAAAAAATCGTCTACAACTGCTATTATGAATGAAAATAGTGTATTTTGGGCGAAAATGATTATTTGCCAAGGTAAATAATATTTGCCATTATTTGCTAGGCAAATAATGGCAATTGCCAGGCAAATAACAGTCCTGATTACAACGCATGGTCTTACTAAGTCCATAAGGAAAATGTGTGTATTGAAACGAAAATTTTAAAAATCATTTCCAAAATATTTCCAATTTCCGAAAATATTAATAATCCTCTCCCCCCCCCAAATCTTGTGAAACGGATGTATAGTTCTTCAGATAATGAATTCCAAAGTTGTTAAGAAATGGTCAAAAAATCGATTTTTTATAGGGACTTTTGACCATTTCTTAACAACTTTGGAATTCATTATTTCACAAGATTTTTGGGAGGACTACCGTTTTTCGATACGCTACAAAGTGGCGTTGTTATTTTTCAAAAATTTCTTAAGGAAAAAATTCAGGTTTTCGCTTCAATATACAGAGACTTATTCAAAAATCATGAAAGTATTTTAAAGATAAAGTCGGTCGGGTGATTAGCAACTTGCAAAAAACTGCATATGAAATTCTTTTTCCTATTCCAAGATATCGAATTTTATTCCATTGTATATTTCATCTGAATCACCCTGTGTACAGGAGGGGGGGGGGCAAAAGTCCTCGCGTAAGGGGCGGTATATCCTATCCTAAGGGGTAAAAAGTCCTCGCCTAGGGGACAAAAGTCTTGACATTTCAAAAACGTGTTTTCTTGACAATTCTGGACGAGAAAACACGTTTTCAGCTTTTTTGACAATGTCAGGACTTTTGCCCCCTTAGACGAGGATATACCGCCCCTTAGGACCTCCACTAATTCGTCACGACACGTCGAGACGGAATATCTTTTTATGGTTGAAGAATTTTGACATGGTGTCACTTCATAAAATATAGCCCTCATCTAGCTCGACATTTTTGCAAACGACACCATATCAAAATTCCTCAACCATAAAAAGATATTCCGTCTCGACATCGAGACGAATTAGTGGAGGCCCTTATGCGAACTTTTGAGTCCCTTGTACTTTTCGAACACTCACGAAGGTCTCATTAGGAACAATTTTGATCGTGTTTGAGGAGAAATTGTTTTTTATAAAAATGATAGCTAATTATTCTCGTCTCTACAGTTTTTAAACAAAGATAAAAACGAAAAAACATTCTATTTTATATACATTTTTGCGATTACATCTTTTCTTAAGCATAGGCTTTTCGAAACAATTGAACTAAGAAAAATATGCTGGGAAAGCTCAGTTCTTTTTTTATAAAAATGAAAAGGTACTTATGCACTATCCCCCTTGGGGGGGGGGACGGCTTTTTTAGTCATTACGCCTACGGCAAATACGAAGTGGGTATTAGAAATTTTCGGCAAAAAGACGTAGTGGCGGGATACAGTACCCCCTTATTCAGATAATTCTTTTTGTAATGAATGATTAGCAGCGAAAGAAACATTTTTCAGTTGGATTTGGGGGTGTCTCCATTTTTTGCACGTGGGATAGTGCATAAGCAACAATGATCATTGTTTGTCATTCCAATGAAAATACCTTTTTGTTTGTACAGACGTATAATTTTTCAAGATTTTCAGTAGCTGAATCACCGTTGTTTACGAAGTGAAAATATGGTTGTTATGAAGCCACAAGATCATTGATCCGATAGCAGCACTTGCGCAATTCATATTTCATCCCAGAAAAAATGGATGATTCACAAATTTTGCGAAAGAAACTAACACCAAGCAACTCATGTGAACAGTCCGAGACCAAAAGTGGCTCTTCCGCGATAAAAAGTGAACCGGAAAAATCGCTAGTTGTATTGAGAAGGGCTCCTGAATCGCCAAAATTGAGAGATGATGTTAGAAAATTTCTCGCCGAAGCAGGACAATCACCAACAAATGTGACTTCAAGAGGGTTAATTTCACCTACTCCAATGCTGTCATCTGCAAGTTCGATTTGTAATAGAAGACGTATTCCGACACCGTTGTCATTTGTTGAATCACTTTCTCCGGTTGGATCAGGATCGTTTTCACCATTTTTGGTGGGTTTGCATTTTTTAAATACGAGGTGGGCCAAAAAATATTGGTTTTTTTATTATTTTTTGAGACTCGAAAATTTATTTTTCTAAAAAAATTTTCTCTAGGGGTAATTTTATGCAGGGAAACGATTCGCGGAGCGTGGAAACGCTTCCCTGATTTAGGAAAAAATTGGTTTTGAAGTGAAACTGGTTATTTTTTAACCTTTACAGCCAGATCTCCGAAAAATTTTTTATAGAAAAGATCTTTCTAGGGTAATTTTGATGCGAGAAATCGATTGTACGCACTTCTGAAGCTTGAAAATGCTTTTCTCTGACCTTCATCTGTGAAAAATTGTTTTTAGCACAGTAAAAATAAAACGAAAAAAAAAGAAAATATATAAATAAATGTATATAATTACATAGATTTTACTGTGCTAAAAACAAAATTTTTCACATACAGGGCCGTATCCAGGGGAGGTCTAAGCAGGCTCAAGTTCCCCCCGAAACGGCCAAATTTTTGAAAAAATGGCCATTTTTAAAAATTTTTTTAAGAAAAATGCATTTTTTTACGTTCAAGCCCCCCCCCCTCCAAAACCAAATCCTGGATACAGCCCTGTTCACATATGAAGGTCAGGGAAGCATTTTCAAGCTTCAGAAGTGCGCGCAATCGATTCTTCGCATCAAAATTACCCTCAAAATTTACTCCTTTTTTCTAAAAAAATTTGCGAAAAATTTTTTTCGGAGATTTGGCTGTAAGGGTTACTCCCTAAAGAAAAAAGTGAATGTCATTTCTTGTATCAGAGAATCGTTTTTATGCTTCGAAAACGTGTGCAATCGATTTCTCACATAAAATTACCCATGTAAGAGTGATTTCTAGATAAAAAATGCAATAACCATTTTCGCTTCAAAACCATTTTTCCCTGAATCAGGGTGAGGGAAACGTTTTCACACTCCGGGAATGGGCGTAATCGATTTTCCCCGCATAAAATTACGCCTAGAGGGCTCAATGTTAGTCAAATAAATTCCGGGTATAAAAAAATTAAAAAAACCACTTTTTTGGCCCACATTATAATAAAAAAATTCAATGTGTCAATACATATTGAGTTGATCTAAAAGTTCTTGGACTTCATTTTTCATCTTTTTCAAGTGAAAAAAGTGGAAAGTGAAATCCTAGAAACTTTTAGGCCAACCCAATAGAATATAAAACTAGAGATTGGAAATAATTTTGATAGTCAAAATCGATCAAAGCTTCATGTTTTTACTCGATTATGATCGAAAACTATTTCGATTAGACCCCTTTAGATCTACAAGTAGACTCCCCAATTTTGATCTTTTTCCTTTTGTTGAAAAATTCAAATTTTTTGAGAAAAATTTGAATTTTTGATAAAATTGAATTTTTTGAAAAATTTAAGTTTTGGTAAGAATTGATTTTTTGTAAAAAATTCGAATTTTTTTAGTAAAAATTGATTTTTTTGTGAAATTTTGAATTTTTTTGTTGCATTTCGATGAGCCCCTTTAGATCTACAAGTAGACTCTCCAATTTTGATCTTTTTTCAAGTCCCTCAGTTTTGATCAAATTTTTGAAAAAGCGATGAAATTTGATCAAAACTGGGGTATAGACTTAGAAAAGATCAAAATTGGGGAGTCTACTTGTAGATCTAAGGGGGTCTCATCGAAATGCAGGCTAGTTTTCGATCGTAATAGAGTAAAAATCATGCTGTTTTGATCAATTTTGATGATTAAAATTTCCAATATAAAATCATCTCTGTCAATAGCGCTCCTTGGATACACCCCTTTTTTAAACATATATTTATCTTTATTTACTTTATTTATTTACTGCATTCCCGCAGTGAAAAATATCATGAATCATACAGCATTAGTCAAAGTTAAAATATAACGTCATAATAACACTAATCGCTTACGCCAACAGCCTAAAGAAATACCTACCGTATTAAATAAACTGAATTCGATATGATAACTTGGAAGATGGACCAGATTACAACAAATTCGAAATATCACGATTTGACATGGCTCGCTTGAAGAGGATGACATTAAAGGGGTGCATTTTGCAACCACTTGGGAGGAAAATTTTTTTCGTAAAAATGACCCTATTGGGAGTAAAATTTGATGCGAGAAATCGATTGCGCGCACTTCCGAAGCGTAAAAATTCCATCTTGACCAAGTTTTCTTGAAAATTTGCCGATTTTTACGCTTTTTTTCATCTTTTTTCGTCGTTTTTTTGCCCAAAATAGGCAATTTTTCACGAAAACTTGGTCAACATGGTGTTTTTACGCTTCGGGAGTGCGCACAATTCGATTTCTCGCATCAAATTACCCCCAATAGGGTCATTTTTACGAAAATTTTTTCTCCCAAATGGTCGCAAAATGTAATCCCCTTTAAAGGATATTCGATGTCAATTTGGTATATAACATT